>PVJA010001889.1:0-14820 GCA_004027025.1 Myocastor coypus
ATAAATAAATAAATAAATAAATAAATAAATAAAATGAGTAACTGGTGAGATGATAGATAAGGCTATGTAAGTACTGACTTCAAAAGGAAAGATTTCAGGCCAAGAAATCTAATATAATAAACAACTTAATTATATTTAAATAGTAGTCAAGTGAATACCAAATTTTAAATAAATACTTAAATGATGAATATTTAAAGTCTGGGAATAGCTAGAAAGAAAAATTGCAAGTGATTCCAATAATACTGCAAATTTCAGTAAACTGAGAGAATGATAGACAAGGGAAAATAACAAAATAGGGAACTGAACAAGTAATCCAATTATGAAGCAATTAGAAAATATTAAAGGTAATACTTTAAAGTGCAGAAATCAGCTTTGTGGTAATTGGGAAGTGATTATGAGATCCCAAAAATAAATGGTGAGAACCTTAATGAATAGCAGTGGATGGGAAATGGTGAAATGTGGGAACCGTGAAGGCAGCAGGGCTGGCAAGCCTGCTGTGCCATGGCTTACAGTGCAGAGGGATAGGCGACTTCACCGGGTCAGGGAAGAGATCCAGCGGAGGGGTGCAGGGCAGCAGGGCTAATGTTCTTTTGGTCTGTGCTCTTCTGTCGGTGACTTAAAATTCTTAGTAATTTTAACCAAAGAAATTTAGTTCTTAGGTAATAGACTCAGTGCTTGAGGCCTTTGGTTAAGGGCTGTCAGTTTTAAGTGTTTGCAGCTGCCTTAATGAAAGACACCTAGAACATGTGTAATGAGCTAAGGTATTTCACTGAAACCTCTAACCCAAGTGAAGGTGCCTAGATATGGGAGGCTGTCTGGGTCTGGAGGTCTGCAAACACCAGTTGGAAAAAAATAAGCATAGGCCATTATCATCTAAGAAAAGAAGGCCTAAGTCTGAATAGATGAATCACCCAAGGACAAAAGAGTGAAAGGACAAGGAAATCAGGCTTGAAATGTTGAAACATGGAGGTACGCAATAGTTATCTCAAACCAGAAAGAAAGAAAAAGAAAGGAAGAGAGAGAGAGAAAGAAAGAGACAGAGAAAGAAAGAAAGAAGAAAGCAAGCCATGCTTCTAGTGATTGGAAGTGCTGGCTTAAAATCAGACTGGCTGTACTTTGACCCTAGTTTTGTCATTAAAAAAAAGTTTATTTAGCTCTAATGGTAACTTTCCTGAGCTACATGTTATCAACTGAATTATTAAATAACAATACTGCTTAACCAGGATTAAAGTGAAATAGTCTATGGGAGATACTATAGGAAGAGAAATAGATGCCATGAAAATTGTCAATAAGAGAAGAGAGATTAAAGATGTAAGACAATTAGCAGTGCCAGATACCTACACAGTGAAACAAATGAATGGCCAGAAAATCCTGATTAAATCTAAGAACAAAGAAATAATTAATGAGCTGGAGAAAGACAATTTCAGTTTTCCAGGTAGTGTGGGCTGTTTCTCTTTGACCATTTAGATATTATCGATGTAGAAACTGAAAATAAGGATGTCTAAGATAATTATCAGTGAACATAATTGAAGCCCTCCAAAAATTCAATAACAATAATGTTTCCTTCATTTTTCAGGATTTTCCTAAATTCCATTTCCAAAAGGCCCAAATTCTGGGCCTGAAAAGACATGAAACCCCTTTTGTATGCTCCTGTGTCTTGTTGGAAACCTGAGAATAAAACTTAGGATTCTGAAGCTTTCAGTTTTCCTGTGCAGAGAAGAACTTTGAAAACAATTAAGTCAATCAACTTCCTCTTGGTAAATAAGAAAGCTCAATGTCATCTTGGCTGCACCCCCTGTTCCTTTACTTCAGGATAAGTTTGTTGACCAGGCTAAAAAATGGAACAACACAAATCAGCACGAAGTTCTACGTGACCTCCAAAAATAGGTCCACAGTGAAACTCCCAAGCATTGATGGAATCCAAGACACCGCTCTTGTTGCTGTAAGGAAATACAAAGCTGTTAGCTACAATTTTAAACTTAGGGGATGTGTGTCTTGTGCCTAGATGTCCCCCCAAAGCCTCATTGCAGTCATAGGTGGGGCTTTTCAGAGGTGGTAGGATCTAGAGTGTGTTACTGGGTAGGATTAAGGTTGTGAGTGCCTCCCAAGGGGCAAGAGTAGCCTGGATATGTTATTAGGAACAGAATGAAGTTTCTGTCTTGTTACTTAACACTTACTGCTGCTGCTGCTTATCTTCTGAGATACTCTTCTGCCATGCCACCCTACCTTGGAGCCAGTGGATTATCAATTGAAACCTCTATAAACTGTGAGCGAAAATAAGTTGTATATACAGGTAGATATAGATATAGATAGACAGATACTTGGTACAGGGTCTCACTCCATGGCTCAGATGTGTAGTGATCCTCCTGTTTTCAGCCTTCCCAGTGTGCACCACCATACCTGGACTTGGTGGCTGGCTCAGCACACCTGGAGTCAGGACCAACATGGTGTGTGGGACTAGAGATTGAACCTCAATCCCTGCATTTGTTAAACAAGCACTTAGTCAGCTTAGCTACCTTGCCAGTCCTAACTCCTTCATCCTTTAACATTAGTTGTCAAGAATTTTGTGTTAGCAATGAGAGAAAATTAACTAAGATGGATTTTGGTAGTGGAGAGGTGAGGTTTCTGTTGTGAGGCTCATCTTGGTCTCTATTTTCCCAGCACCCCACTGCCACTGCCACTATTTTTTCAGCAACCAAACTATTTGCAGCAAGCTACACTCACCAGCAAATATGCAGCCATTGACAGACATCAGAAAACCATAAACTAAACTGTGTCATCCTAAGACCAATGGGACAGGATGTGACAAAGAAGAGATAAAGCAGAATATAAGACCTCAGTGCCAGAGCATATGATAAAGCAGGAGATAAACAGCATCCAAAACAAAGCTACCCAGACACACAGTAGGAGAAAAGGGCAACCTTATTTGCCAGTATGAACTAGTAGCATTCACCTGTGAGCCATGAATTGATTTTCCTTTTATACCATCCATTCTTATTTTATAGGGCAACCTTATACTTATGACCTGTTGTTAGGCATGGTTACTGAAGTAGTAGTGAGACAGTGGTCAGGGACTGACCCAGGAAAGGAAGAGTGGAGCACACTGGTAGAATATTACAAACCTGCTATGTACCAGCAGCATTATATTCAATCTGTACCCATGCATCAGCTTTCTTAGGGAGCTTATCTGTACAGTTAACCCATAGTTGT
The DNA here is from genome assembly GCA_004027025.1 of Myocastor coypus. Taxonomy (NCBI): domain Eukaryota; kingdom Metazoa; phylum Chordata; class Mammalia; order Rodentia; family Myocastoridae; genus Myocastor; species Myocastor coypus. The sequence goes on from PVJA010001889.1 coordinate 3,211, forward strand.
CCAATTTTACTTCAGAAGGTGTCATCCTCTCTCAATAACATCTACACATCTGTACCAGATGATCTGAACAGTCTGTTCAGATCTCCTATGTCCTTTGCTGGATTTTCTCACAATATCCTTTCCTCTAAGCCTTATAAAAAGCCTTGCTTTTCTCTGTTTTCCAGTGACAGTCATTTCACCCTCATTTTGCCTGTGTGTACATGTAGTAATCTTCCCACCACATTGCCTTCCTGCAAGCCTTCTTGGGTGGTCCCTAATTTATGCTATCCATAATAGCTGTGACTGTACCTGACCATATGGTTCAAGAGCCTTTGGCACTAGCACGTGAGAAGAGTTTGGAAAGGCTCGGAGATGACATCTGAGAAAGAGGTCCTGAAAGTGCTCAGGCTGTATTGTATAAGAGATTCTCATCAGAACACAGATACCCAGAAGACTGATAGAAATCATGCCAGTAAAAACTGTGCTAGGGAAGTTTCTTCTAGTAAAATGGATTGCTTCGGCTTTTGAACTCCAGAAAACATGTGCTGTGCCTTGGCAGAAAGTTTGTCTGCATTTTGGGTGTGTTCAGAGACTGCCTGAGACTGAGATCATGGGGAGTGGATTTATTCATCTTGGAGCACGCAGTCTAATGTTGAGGCCTTGGCATGGTTACTGTTTATAGCTTTAAGACAGATTTGTGTTGAGAATCAAGAGCAAAGACATCATCAGAGTGATTCAAAACAATATGGGTTTTTACCAGAAAGGAAGCTTGTCTTAGTTACTCTTCTATCATTGCTGGGACCAATACCCAACACTCAAAATGCAGGAAGGAAGGCTTTATTCAGCTCACGGTTACTGGAGGTTTCAGTCTGTACTTGGCTGGACCCAAGGCAGACTGGCACATGGCAGAGAGCAGCAGTTCATGATGACAGGACAGCAACAAAATAGTGACAGAGGCAACTGATCAACCAGAGGAGCAGAGAGCAACATAGTCATTCTGTTTCTCTGTCTCTCTTTATATTACATTCAGGCTCTCTGCCTCAGCCTATCCACCTTAGTCTACACCCATAATCCCAGCCATACTCAGACCGATAACCCCATCAGTACCAAAACACATAATTCCAGTGGATCATGAGTCAATCTCTAGAAGTTCCCGCCTCATGATTGCATGAGGTTTTGGGGGGACAACTAGACATAAACCATAACAAAGCTTAAGTAAATTTGCAGTCTTCAAACATGAAATAGAGGAAAAAGTAATCCCTAAAAAGACTAGCAGGGAAAAGTGAAGTATTATAAAAGAGGACAATAGAAAATATGGCCTGAGGATGTCACAAGAGTCATCAAGACTCCACCGTTGAGGCCTCAAAATTGGAAAAGTGAAAAATTCTACTTTGAGAAGAGAGACCTAGATTATCATGTTCCAGAATGGCAGCAACCTGGAGAGGTTTTCCTTAAGATTTGGTTTATAGGCACCTGACCACTATGCCAAAATAGAAGGAAGCCTGACTACTGCCCCAGCTGATGGCAGACCATGGCATCATCCACCTGCTGCTGATTTGAGGTACATGGAGAGTAGAAGAACTGTAGGATCAGAAAGGCTTCTACCTAAATTGCAGACAACGTGCTTCTAATGGGGCAGTATGTGAAGCCAAAGGTGCAAAGGGGGCCACAGAAGGTTGGCGAAGCCAGCAGCATAGATTCCTTGAGGAGGGAGCACAGCAGGTCCAAGAGGAAATGTGAGGGAGCTACAATCAACAGCAGTGTCACGTGGGAAGAGCTACTCAAGCCTTCTAGAGTTCAGATCTTGCCACAGATTGCCCCAGATCCTAGATATGGAACTATGAAAGTAAGAGTTTGCCTTGTTGGGTCTTGGACTTGCTTTGTTTTTATTCTTTTCTGCTCCCTCCTGTTGTACCTTTTGGGATGGAAGTGTCAGTCCTGTGCTATTGAATATTAGCAAAATTTGGGCCCGGTGGGATGGCTCTGTGATCTAAAGCCCCTGCTTGGGAAAGCTTGGGCGGCTTCAGGGACCACGGTTTGATCCCCGGCACCACATGTTGCGCCAGCCCCGCCCTCGCGGTGGGCTGAGCCGGCCGTAAAAATGAATGAATAAACAAATAAAGGTTCTGAAACAAGAAAATAAATAAATAAATAAAATTTTTAAAAAATGAATATTAGCAGAATTTAATTTTCATTTGCACAGGGGCTTTTAGCTAAGAGTTTGCCTAAAATCTCAGAGGAGACTGGAATTAGCCTTTTCAGCACTGCTGAACCTGCTAGGGCATTGGCAACTACAAGAGACTGATCAAAAGCTTTTTGCATAAAAACTATGCATGAGTCACTGGTGGACCAGGCCAGGGTGCTACAGCTTACATGTAAATGTCCTTCCAAAGCCTCACTTGTGGAGGACTGCCACATTACCCTCCCCGATGCCAAAATCTGATGGTAGGGACAGAATTGACGGCAAAGATCAGATGGAAATGCATAGGAACGCTGAAGTAGTGACACACACTTGTCACCCTACAGCTCTGTGAGGTGAAGCTGGAGGACTGCAAGTTCAACCCCAACCTGAGCAATTTAGTTATTTCAAGAACCTGTCTGCAAGAAAAGGGAAGGGTGGGTATATAGCTGGAGCTGGCTTAGCACATAAGGAATATCAAAAAGAACAGTAAAGAAGAGAAAGTTATGAAAACATTGTAAACATCCAAATGTTCAAAGCAGAAATGGAAAACTAAGTCAGTGACTAAAACAGGAACGATAATAGTATAGCAGAAAAGAAAATTTAAAAACACAGCATTAAGAAGAGGTTCCATGATGAGCAGAAAGGAAAATGTGAAAAGAAAAAAGAACACATCAGGTATTTCTCTTTGAGTTTTTACTTATTGGTCACATAATGTCTAGAATGTACACCACTATTTCCTGCAGGAGTGAAAATAAAGTTGCTTAATTTTAAGCTATTTGTCAAAAGGCAATCCAGATAACCGATGATAGAGCAGAGATCCATTCATAGGTCATTTTTTTCGGAGCTACCAGTGGAGACTCTTGCAGCAAGAAGTGGAAAGAACATTGCCAAGATCTGATGACAATTCTCAGGATGACATTCCATAGGTTAACTCTTTGATTATCATAATTCTTTGATTCAGCATGAATAACAAGGGTACTGACCTATATCATTTATTTATAATGACACTTTTGTTCTGATATTTTGTGATTTTTTTTATGACTTTATGATGTTGCAGTACTTCACTAATAATCTGCAGAAAGAATGTATGGGAATAGCTGCCTTAAACATATGCTCCTCCATCTTTTCATGGATGAAGGGACAATCAAAAGGATGGCCACCCTACTGCATTTGAAAACTTGAATTTATGAGCATAAAAAGTTGCACTTGAAGACGAGCTGGATGTTGAGCTGAAGGTTGGTAGGTAATTGAGAGTAGCTTGGATGTCTCATGCTGAATAGTAAACAGGTCACAAATCTTTTGGCACATAGATTTCAAAAAAAAAAAAATCTGGGAACAACTAGATGAGTTATCATAGTACTTCTTGCTCTTAGCCTTTCCATGATATAAAAAGGGGAAAGGAAAAAAAAGCAGATGAATAAGCTTATTCCATTATAAATTAACTTGCATTATGATTTAAGTTCAGGGTCCAGTTCAAAAAGTGGAGGACATTCAGACCTCCCCAGTGCAGCTCACTGGCCTGCAAACCATTGTTCTAAGATGCACATTAACTGATCCAGAGAACAGAGCAAGGCTTAGAAATCAACATCTTAAGCCCCAGTTCTGATTCTGTTAGCACTTAGGGTAACACGGGAGTGTGTGCTTCACATGCATTGCCTCAGTTTATTAATCTGTAAAAGGAAACTGGCACTACCTATGTCATAATTAAGGATATTCATCTTGATGGTTCGGTCTCAAAAATTATTTGACTAAGGAAGCTTGGTTACAATTAAACAAAGTTTGTGTCAAATAAATATAAATTTTTAAAAAGAAAATATGGATGGTTGAATCAAATGAACTGTTTAGGTTATTTTCAAGAGTGTTGATATCCATGACCTCATTTGTTAAACATAAATACTCGAATAATGCAACCAAAGATTTCTCAACTTATTAGGGTAACATTTCTCAAAATAAACTGAAATAATCTTATCTTAGATGATGCTTTTATTTATTTATTTATTTATTTATTTATTTATTTATTTGTCTTTTTGAGACAGGGTCTCACTATGCAGTTGAGGCTGGTCCTGAGCTCACTTTTGTAGCCCAGGCTGGTCTCGAACTCACACCAATTCTCCTGCCTCAGCCTCCCGAGTGCTGGGATTACAGGCGTGCACCGCCACACCCGGCTAGATGCTTTTAAACTAAATAAAAAAACTATTGTAAGGTTCTGATATACTCTTAAAATTTTCCTCTCCACTGTGTTTATCATTGAACCAACTAGCTGAATGCAACTTCTGTTTTTAATAGTTTCTCCTTTTAGGGTAAATTTGACTCAGTTGTCAAAGTTCATTGTGGATCAGAATTATGTCAGGGTATGAAGTCACTGACCTTTCCCAAAGTTAAATACATTTGTCTATGGGTTTAAAAGTAATCTTTTCTTTTGGATGTAACTGAAAGGAAAGGAGGTATTTTTTGTAATTGCCTGTTTAACCAGAAGTTTTTAAATGTTTGCTCATCTTTGTCTCAAAGCAAGCTCATGACAGGCTGGAATTCAACCTCAGTACAAAGTTCCATTATACTACAAAAGATAACCAAAGCGTTCAGTTTCCAAGCTCCAATCTCCTGGGACTTCGATTGTTTGGACAAGTTACTTCTGCAGTGGCAACTTCTGTGCGGGCACTTGGAGCAAAATTATGCAGCCTCAAAGACAGAATTTGAAGACACATTGCCATTGTGTTTGGAAAGATACCACATTTCTGAAGAGTATGGTTTTCTTCTTCCAAATCCTCTGGTAAGGACAGGGCCTTGGACTAGGTCAAGATAGATGTCTTGAGACTTTGATTTATTGTTTATTTTTAATAGTACATACTCATTCAAAGAGAAGTATATATCACATTGTTAATATAAGGAATATGCTATAAATAACAAGTAAAAAGAGAGAAGTGACAGCTATAGCTGAGGATTGTTCAAATGCAATGCTTTGAAGCCAGAAAAATTACTAACAAATTCCTATCAAGCAAAAGACTGCTTGATGACAATTTATATAGACAAATAGAAAGCCACAGGAATGCTAGTGTGGTATTGCAAGGTACATTCTCAAACAAAGAAGAGATGGCATTTCCCCATTATAGATCAGATCTATAATGCATTAGATGTATGTTTGGAATGTAAGTCCTAGGACAGATTATTTTTTGTATATTGCAAGTCATTGCTTTTGACATTTTAAATCAAAAGTTGATTTTAACTTAGTGGTGGAAAAAAAGAGAACAAATTGGACCTTCAGTCTGCTTAGAGCCTCTGGAAGGGATTAGATGGTATTGGGAATTTCTGAGAAAAGGAATGAAACTTTGAAATAGAAAGTACCAAGTTCTTATTTCTGCTCAGAGTAGAACCTGTCATGCAATTCTACTTTACTGGCTAGTTCTTATTAATGCTGTACTTCTTGTTTTATTTGATATACTCTGAAGTGTAGAACATGAACACCGTAAGGGTTCTTGGAAGCCAGTCAGGCCCATCCTTTGCTCTTTTTTTTATATCAGTCTAATTGAAGTTCTGAAAGAATGACATCACCCCAAGTCATATTAGCCCCAAATGCAGAACTGACCCTCATGACATTTGTCATCTCTTTCTTACCATATTGCAGATAAAGGATAAGTTGAGTCAGTTAAAAATCTAAGATGACTTTCGCTGTTATTGCAATTGTTCATTATAAAAAGCCCCGCTGAATTTAACCACTTACCTATGACTGATAAATTATATAAAATTCATTGAAATTGTTGTTAGCTAGTTGCTCTTATGATTTTTTATTTTTTATTTTTGAGATGTTACTGGAGGAATTTAAATGAAGATAAGAACCACTTGTTGATCTCAGAAGTTCTCTTTGGGGAGTAGCTAGCTGTGAGTTCTTTTTTTTTCTTTTCTCTCCCAAGTTCCCATCATTAATTAATTAATTTATTTCTTTTAATATCTTTTTCATTTTAATGAGATAAAATACAAAATAACAATGAAATAGTTTCAAAACAAGTTAGGATGGTTACAATAATTAATACAATGCATATTGTCATCATAGTAGTTATTCAGAGGACAAGATGCAGACCTGATATCTTGTCTAAACAATATTAATACAAACTTTTATTATGAATGAACTAGCAGAAAGTAGCTATATATGAATATATATCCTACCTCTCTTGTGTATACATATATATATATATGTATATATATACACACATATATATATATGTATATATATACACAGACACATATATATATATATATATACATATATATATATATATACATATTTCTTTTCTTTTTTCTTTTTCAAGTTTCTAATACTAGGAGAAAATATTATACCATGTCTTATAAGCAGATTTTAAGTCAAAGATACAGTATGAATCACAAAACAAAAATTATAATTAAATAATATTCAGAAAATCAATTAATTATTATTTAACTAAATATTAAATTAAATATTTCAAAACAGTATTCCAAAATTGAAATCAAATTGTGAGTTCAACTTAGAGGCCAAAATGTTGTACATCACATGTATGAATCTATAATCAATTCAGAGTACTCATACAGTAATCAAATAGGTTAATATATACAAAAATATCAACTAAGGAAAAGTTTCCATGGTAGTAAAATTTACTAAGGATAAAACATAACATAAATACTGGAATGGCAAGTATATGACCGGAACTTCTAACAATTTGGGGGTAGGATATTGCACAAAGTTCTAGTATGTTGTGTACATAGACAGTGTCCATGATGCTTACTGATGGCCAGGTGTCTCTAGTGGACTGAGATACTGCTATTTCCTTGATATTCACCTTGTAGATTCAGACAAAAACATGACCCAAAAGGTGCAGGAAAAGTCTATTTGTAGAATATGCTGATGGAAATATTTTACTGCTGTATACAAAAGAATAGCTGAAAGACTGGTTTTGTATATCTCTTTTTCTCTTGTGTTGAATTGTTTGCCCTATTTGGTGGGTTCTTTCCATTCTCCTTCATGGAGATGTGGTGATTTTGTTCCCTCTCTAGAATATCTTTTAGTAAACTATGTAGGGTTGGCTTTGTCATCATGGAATTCTTTAGTGGTTCTTTAGTTGTGCTCGAAGTATTGCACTTCTCCATTGAACTTGAGAGTTTTGCAGGGTATATCAGTCTAGTTTGGAATTTGTTTTCTTGCAAGATGTATAGTACTTTGCTCCATGCTGTTCTCGTCTTGATGGTTTGTAAAGAGGAATATATTGTTATTCTGATATTTTTTTCTTTAAATATGATCTGTTTCTTTTCTTTAGCAGCTTTTAGCATACTGTTCTTATGCTGAATTTCTGGGATCTCAATTATTATGTATCTCTCTGTGGTTTTAATTGGGTTGATGTTATTTGGAGTTCTATACGCTTCAGTTACTGAGTGTCAAATTGTTTCCTCCTATTTGGGAAATTTGCTTCTATTACTTCTGCCCATATTTTTTATGCCATTTTTATTGACTCTTTCTTTCTCACTGATGCCTATTAGTCTTATGTTGTTCATCTTTACATCATCTTGCAGATGTTGAATTATTTTTTTCTGCATCCTAGTTGTTTTTAAGAGATCTTTTCTTACCTTTTCACTAGCTGCAATGATGTCTTTATGGTCAGAAAGTCTATTTTCCCTTTCATTGAAATGTTTTGCCAACTTGTGATTGTGGTTTTAATTTCCTATATAGCACTTTGAATCTGCTTCATGCATTCTATTACTTTCCTATATTGCTTATTCAAGGATTCCATCATTTTTTTCTCCTCCATTTTTTATCAGTGTCTTCTTTAGAAACAGTTAGAACTTCTTATAGTAATCATCTCTTTTTTTACTGCAGAAATTATTTCTGATCTGATTTCCTCTATATCTTTCTGTGGTTGCTTCTTTACTTCAGATGCTATTATTTCAGAGGTATCAGGTGTGCAATTTCCAATTTCTTCTATGCTATTGTCTCTTGTATTTGTTCTGGGTGGGTTTGGGGCCTGAGGGTGCATTTTGCTCCTTCTCTTTGTCATTTTGTATAGCCTTGCCTTCTGACTTTTGGCATAAAGCTTTGGTAGAGTTCTTACCTTAGCACCAAATCTGGCTCTACCAAGTTCAAAGTCGTCCAGGTGGGTGTGGCTTGGGTCTGGCTGCTGAGCTCCACTTCTTCCTGCTGAAGCCCTTGGTGCACCCACTGTGCCTTTCTGGTTAGATGATCTGCTCCTGGATCAGCTGGGTGGGTCTTGTCTCCAGCCTCTCTGCAGAGAGTTCTGTCAGTTTTCCACACTGGGCCTGTCTGATAGATGAAGTTCCACTTACATGCTGAGCCCTGTTGCTGGGTTGAATGAGTTTCCAGGACAGTTCCACTCACAAGCCAGGCCTAGTTACTGGGTTGAATGAGTTTTCTGGTGGGTCCAAGGTGGTCTCACTCCCATGGCAAGCCTGGTTGCTAAGTCTAATCAGTTTCCAGTGGGTCCAGAGCAGTCCCACTCACATACGGGGCAACTCAAACACAGAGCCTAGTTGCTGGGTCAAATCTAACTGGGAGTTCTAATCACAGAACTACAGTTCCCTGCCAATCATAGAACAGGAGGTTTTGTGCAGTTACTTGATGGCCAGCTGTCTCCACTTACTAGGTATTGAATGGTTTATTGGAAAGCAGGGCTTTCTGGGAAAGGCCTGGGCAAACCAGAATGAGTCAGAACTCTATATTTAGCACCTCCTGGCTCTGATTCACAACTGACCTTTGTTTTCACAGTCTATCAGATACAGATCTGATGCTGTGCTCTCAATTTACTATGAATAATGGATGTGTACACACTGTGATAGTTTCAAAGTAAAGATTGGAAGCCAGTTTCTCGGGGCCCTCTGCCCAAGGCATGTTGAAAACTCCATCTGTTATGTATAATTTGTCATACTAACTCAGGAATAATAAGAGCATTCTCCCTACCTCACAAGGAAGAAGGGGCTAATAGACCAACTCAGTTAGATGAAATGAAATGTGTGCCCTGGGATGAGTAAAATGATGTTGTAAAGGAGACAAGAACCAGTCAGGGCCACAGCTACAAAATTTCCCTTTTTGTTGTTCCCTTGTTTTAAATATCTAAACCACAAGAGAAACTGACAGCAAGTGTTTGTTACTTTCTGAGGCTGATAGAATCTCTGTTGTGTAAGTGATGAATTACCCTTAGAAAAACTTCTGAGCTTTTATTAAAAACTTCCAGGTTCCATCCTGTGATAGTCATATTTTCCAGATGCTAATCTCTTTTATTTTCGATTTTTCTTTCAATCATGTGAGGATTTTGAATATCTCCTTATCTGCAGAGGGTGGAGGAAGGGACTGTTTTAAAAAGACTGAGGTTTCCTCAGAGATCAGGAAACACTCAGTTCCCAGCATGTTGCAACTGTACACACGCTGCAGAACAGGGCTGGCTCTGCTCCCCTCTCAGTGGGGCATGCACTGTTTCTTCATGTCAGCTGGCCTCTGTGACATCATTTTTGCGTCCCTTCCATATGACCTTTGGCTTCTTAGCACAGACATATTTGTCAGTGTCTCTGAAGAAAATGTGGTCTAGGTAATGAAGAAGAAAACACTGGCTTCATTCCAAATATTCGTTCCCACTGTTTCTACAAACTCCAGCATTTCCAAGTTATGAAGTTTCAGTGCAAAAAACTGACAGTTCACAGACACCTACCTGTAAATAGACAGCAGAAACCCTTTGCTACATCATGTGTCCTGTGCATGTACATGCAAATAAGTGTGGGTGGGGGAGGAATGTTGGTGATTTCTCTTTAGACAAATAAGGTAAGAAAATTAGCTTGACAGGAAAATAGTCAGGAGAATAGATTGGAGCAAAATAGGGAGACCTGAAATGTTGAGCTCTGCAATTTGGATTTAACACATCTAGTAGATGATATCGTGCAACTGGTACTTAGAGTTTCCTTTCAGCATAAGGGAGTTTGGCTCATGGCATAGACCCTGTGCTGTTTGACAAAGTTCCTTGGACAAACTTCTTTAAATGTCACTTACAAAAATAAAGGAGATGTTTACATGAACTTTGAGGACAGAAGGATTGATGAAAATAGCTGTGACTGTGTTAAAATTTACTGTGATCAATGAGCCCTTCAGGAAAAATTAGTGCATACACCCTAACCTGTAAAAATTCAAAGCACTTGGCAGAAGTAGTGGAGTTCAGGTTTTTTTGAAAAAACCCAAGAACTTAATTGTCACGGTAGAGTACATTTTCCAGGCAGAGGTTGTAGGTAGGCAGAGTTAAAATATTCCTTTGAACAATGATTACATTTTTAGGAGATGGGTGATCAGTGCTAATGGGGGATTTCAGACAATGATGGTTCCATGGTGGAGACAAATACAAAGGCAGTAGCTGATTTGCTAACAATTGACACAGATTTGTTCAAAAAGCATGTTTGAGGATGGGAAAGGATGGGATGAATGAATAGTCGATGGACTTTTATGCAGTACTAAAGAACCAAGAAAAGAGGGTAGGGGGCCAGGGAGATAGAAAATAGACTGTTATGGTGTGTACACAGGTGACCCCCAAAGGCTCATGCAGTCATGGGGCAGCTTCTGGAATTTGTAATTGATCATTGTGGGTGTGGATGTTGCCCCTCCCCTGGAGCAGTGTGAAATTTACATTTCAATGTAAAAAAGGAAAAGAAGTTAACTGCTCGAGCTGCTGCTATCTCTCCTTTCACTTTTATGGGAGCAGGGGGATGGGGGATTGAACTCAGGTCCTTGAGCTTGCCAGGCAAGCGCTTATTTTACTGAGCTATTTTCCCAGCCCCTCTTCTTTCACTCTTGCTCTCTGCCTGCCACCATGTAATGTTGTCCTTCCAGCTGAATATGGACTGAAACTTCCAGTAACTGTGAGCCAAACAAACCTTTCCTTCCCTAATTTTGAGTGTCAGATATTTGTCCCAACAAGAGAAGAGTAACTGAGACATAGACAAAGACCTAAGGAAACAGACATAGGGGCTACTGAAACTGGAATTTTAGCTGCGGCCACTCGAAGGCGTTCGTACTTTGGATTTGAACTTTTTGAGTAGATGTCTTATTGTTAGAAGAGTTACCAACTAACACATTCCAGAAAGTGGAGAGAACAGACAGAAAGGAGGAAGATGATGGGACAACTGTACCAGTGCTCAATAAAGTGCTGTCTCATCCCAAGATCTGCAAGCCAGACATTACTGTAGGAAGGAGGAAAATACGATGAACACCGACGACGCAGAATATACAACAGTCAAGGATGGCCTAGGGGTATAATTCAGATGGTTTTCTTAGCACGACTAAAGCCCTGGGTTCAGGCCCTGCACCAAAACAAATACTTAGCCGGGCGTGGTGGCGCACGCCTGTAATCCCAGCACTTGGGAGGCTGAGGCAGGAGGATTGGTGCAAGTTCGAAACCAGCCTGGGCTACAAAAGTGAGCTCAAGGCCAGCCTCAAC
>PVJA010001889.1:14920-41321 GCA_004027025.1 Myocastor coypus
AAAAAAAAAAAAAAAAAAAAAAAAAAAAAAAAAAAAAAAAAAAAAAAAAAAAACAAAAAAAACAAATACTAGTATCCAATAAGTAAGTAACAGAAATAGAAGTAAGTACACATTTTAAAATGCAAAATTTAAAGTACTTAAAAATAAATAAAATGGCCAAGAAGCATGGGGCACAAAAATAGTGTACCATTGCTTAATTAGCGTTGTTAATGCAAAAATTAATCTTTCTGTGAGGCGTATTAGCTGTCTTCTCTCTGGAGCAGATCAGCTATCAGATAATATATACTAGATCTTTGCACTAAAAACACTGTAGGCTGTAAGTTCTAAATTACATTTTGCATTTCCTCCAAGCTTTTTAGTCAACAAAACTCTCTACTTCTAGACAAATAATTGACATGTTATAATTTCCAAGATGGAAATCCAACTGAAATTTTCAAATACATTGGCAAACCTTATTCACAGTCTCTCATACTTAATTAGTAATTGAGATTTTCTTGTATCCTGTTGCAAACTCTTCATGACATATACCAATAAGAGTCAGCCCACGGAAGCGCCCACTCTGTACAAGAACCCCTGTCAATCGCAACCCCACCACCACTCCTCACAGTAGGCTTTGCCATGTGCAGGGGCCCCTCTGCCCATGAATTCATCTCCATCTTGGAAGCATACTTCCTCTGAAGCCGACCATGTTTCTCCACTTCTGCGCTCATGCAATGTATCATATCGTCTGAAAAATGCTTTGTGCTTGGCTGGTGGGTTAACTTTTTGACATGAAAATTGACTGTGACACTACTTTTCCCTGCTCTTCCAGTTCCCTGGAGGACAAACTCAAATATGTTCTTCCATGGCACAAGGTCCTTCCAGATGCTTCTCTCTTCCTTCACTTTACTTGGCTGTAACACCCTGCCAGTTGATCCCCATTTTTCTTCTTTTCTGTTGCTATTTGTCTGGTTTATTTTTGTTCTAGTTCATATGTTTTACCCTCATTGTGCTATTTTCTTCTCCAAAAAGTTTAGCTAACCAAGTGTTAATCTAACAGAACTTATTATTTCTATAAAATACACTTTAAAATATATTGTATGTTAAATTACAAATGTGGTCATAAAACTTATCCAAATTTAAGCAAACAAATGGCTGTGGATCCTGTGAATATCACTGGAGCCTGGTATAACATTCCATTTGTAGAATCGCTAAGAACAGAGGATGTTTCTGTCACTTGCTATTGATTAAGAGACAATATCTGATGTAATATGTTAATGTTTAAGTTTCTGAGGTGCAAAGGATTTTTGCTGAGAAAAAAACAACCCTTATGCTTATGATCATGCTACCCTACTGACATTAATTGGTCATACATTTAACCCAGAAAATTTATTTTAAATGTTTTTGCAAAATGTCATAGTTTCTGAAGTACTTTTTGAACTATCTTTTCCATCCTGCTGATTTTTCTCTCTCTCTCTTTTTAAATCAAGGATAAAATCTTGCATCTGCCAGGCAGGCACTTGTACCACTGAGCCGTCTCCCCGACTTTGATTTCAGTCTCAATGAACTAAATATATTTTGTCATAAGCTTAGTACTATAGGAGTGACTTTTTAAGCTTTTGGAAAATTGTATCTGAATACAGAAGTCTAGATAAATAAGTAAGTGTAAAAAGAGAAACTGACTTCTAAAAAGAAAGGAAAACAACAAAGATTTTGTTATTCCTGTCTTTCCACTTGGTTTTTGGAGGGATGCAATCTTCTGAGGTCACCTGGTTTTCTTGGAACAAGGGAGGAGCCCATTTCCTTGCCCTCTGTGTTTATTCTGAAAAGGTGTTATGAAGTATGCTGAGCTTTGTGTCAGAGGAGCTTAGACCTGGCTGCAAGGCAGATGGCAAATGTGGGGAGAATCATCTAACCATGCTGGGATTTAACTTCCTGTATTTCAAGTTGAAAATGGTAACATGATGAGTCTTAATTCATAGCACTTAAAATACCAGTGCAGATAAATGAAAAATTTAAGCATCTGTAATAAAGCTAGAAAACATTAAAAGAAATTATAATGGGATTAAAGTTTTCAAGCACGACTTGACCACCCCATTAGGAACAGCTATTCCAAATTTGCACATAAAAATATAATAACCAAAACAGATGAATATATTTTCAAATTCATTAGCAATTATAAAAATGCAAAATTTCAAAATGGAATGATTGGTAACTTTTTAATGATCCATGTTGTATGTATAATGAAAGCTACAAGAGAAACTTTTGAGAATTATCACTGCCAGAGAGGAGGACAAAAATTAAATATTTTTATTTTCTGCTTCAAAGACTTCATAAACCAGGCATAGCAGCACACATGTGTAATCCCAGCCCTTGGGGAACCTGAGTCAGGAGATTTGCTGCAAGTTTGAGACCCCTCTAGGCTACAAAGTGAGCTCAAGGACAGCCTGAACTGCACAGTGAGAACCTGTATTGAAAGATCAAAAAGAAAAAAGAAAAAAGTTTATACATTTCATGTTTTGAAATATTCTATTTCCACTAATTACACTTTAAAAAGCATTATTCCTGAGACAAGAATATTGAGTTTAGTAAATGTTAGAACAACTGTAAAATTTTAATGAAATTAATGTTATATCTCAAAAATATAAAATAAAGATATTAGTCATGCTTAATGTGTAGCAGATGACTGCCATTCCTAAAATGCAATGCAAGCGTCTGTAGTTGTGTTGGTGCAGCTGCCTTAGCACTCTGGATCAATTCAGGGGTGACCCTTCATGATCATTTGACTTTAGTAGAGCCAGAAGTTGCATGTTGCCATATTCAGTGAATAAAGCGTCTGAGGACACGTTCCTATTTTTACAAGCCTGCTTTTTCATATTTTTTATTGGGTAGTACTTGGCAGTTCATTTTTTAACCACTTTAGTAAAGACAGGAAAGGGCCTTCAGAGCTGCTGGGGAAGTGACAAGAATGATGGAGCATGTGTGTTCAGAGTGATGGGGAGTGTTCTGAGGGGGCTTAACACCAGCATGCCTTTTACCGTAATGAATTTGGAAAATGTAATAGCTACATTTTTAAATTATAATGTGTATGTGTGGTTATCACAATTATAGTTTTTCTGTAAAGAATTAAAGGGATTTTCGACTTTTAAAATATATGTAATACTAACTCGGAAGATCTATCTATCTATCTCTCTATCTATCTATCTTTATTTATTTATTTATTTGTTTAATATTCAGTACAAGGTCTACACGGTCTCACTACATAGGTTGGACTTGTGGTGATCCTCCTGTTTTCAGCTGCCCAAGCACTGGAATTATCAGCACGTGCCACCATGCCCAGCCTCAATCTCTGTCTCAGGATACCCTGTGGTGGGGCCAGCAAGGCATGCAGGGGCTCGAACCGGAGCCACTGTGCTCTGCCTAAGCAGGTGCTTTAGTTAACTGAGCTGTCTGGCTGGCCCAAATTTAGGAATTTGTCCTAAGGCAATAATGAGAAAGCACAAAAAACGTGTGCATAAAATGACTGCCCAGGTTGTTAATCAGAGAGAAAAAATTACAAGCAATTTAAATACTCACCAATAGCCTATTAGAGTACTCTGGATGCTTTACAGTAGAGGCCATAATTATATATGAAAGGACACCAAAAGGGACATTATTTAGTGAAACTGCTTGGCCTGTCTCTCACCCTGTAACTTACAAAGGAGAACCTGGCCACCGAAAGTCATTACCATGATTCATCCCTTCCTCAATCTTTAGAGAAAAAGGTAAATGGTAGAAAACATATAAAATGGACTGTAAATTGTCTTTCAAAACCTCTATTCCTTTCTGGATTATTTGCATGTTTATTTTCATTAGTTTTCAATTATAACATGCAACAGTCAGCTGGAGATGATAAAACGGAAGTTGGTTCACCTTGGTGTCTGGTTCCAGACACTCAGGACAGACCAAACCCAGGACACTGCCTCCTAGACAACTTTCCAGGAGTACCAACAGGTCTGGGCTTCACACCACACTTGGACAGTCACATATTTTTTAACTGGGTGACATGGAAGTCAAAACATTAGACTGTTATGGGGAAAGGGAAAAAGAAAAATGCATATTTATACACAAGATAATTAAGGTAGTTTTAGAGCTTGCTTCTCTTATAAGTGTCCTACTAACATATTTTTTTGCTTACTTTTTTTAAACTAATATTTAAAAAGATGTATAAAACTGAACATTAGACTTTAAAAAGGAAGCAGATGTACAAAGGAAGAAGGAAAACATTCCTCTAAGGAATCTAATAGAAAGAGGAAAATTACATGCTAAAAAATATAATCTAGATTCTTAGCTAATACAATGAAATATTTAATAATTATCATGCAAGCCTGGAAGCCAAAGTAGAGGGTAATGTCATGTGATTTCTTATTTGGATGTGAGAGAATGGTGGGGATCATTTAGTTATAGCTTCTATTGCTGAGATTCACTTGATCATTATTTTTTAAAAATTATTTATTTGTTTGTACCTGGAATTGAACTCAGCACCATGTACTTGTCAGGCAGGCATTGTGACTGAGTAACAACACCAGCCTGAGACTTACTTTATCAATCAATCAATCTATTATCTATCTATCTATCTATCTATTTATCTATCTATCTACCTATTTATCAATCTATCTATTCATCTATATTTTATTTTAAAGAGTACAATAAAAAACAATAACAAATATCAAAAACAAAGATAAAAACAATGACATACAATAATATATATGGCATAGCATTTCAAAACAAGAATAGAAAATTAATAATGTTTGTTATACTTCAGATTTTTATCATCAAATCTGTTGCTCAGATGAACAGATATAGGTATGCAAGATTGGTCAAATAATTAAACATTAGTGTTTGCTTTCAAAAAACCTTTATTTTTTCTTGTCCTTTTCTTATTTTTTATTTTAAAAAATGATTTTAAAGACACTATGTTAATAACTAATAAGACATTATAAATGGTACACATAAATGCAAAAGTCCTCAATAAAATGAAAACAAATAGAATGCAGCAATCATCAGAAGATTAAACACCACCACCTCGTAGGATTTACCCCAGGGATGTAAGAATGGTTCAACATATGCAAATCTATAAATGTAATGCACTATATCAATAGAGCCCAAACCAAAAACCACATGATCATCTATCTCAGTAGATGCATAAAAGGCTTTCGACTAAGTCCAAAACTCACTCATGATAAAAAGCCCTACAGAAAATTGGAACAGATGGCCTATACCTCAATCTGATAGAAACTATCTATGACAAACCAACAGCCAACATCATTCATGATTGAGAAAAACTGAAAGCTTTTACTCTAAAATCAGGTACAGTCAAAGATGTCCACTATCACTACCCCTATTTAATACAGTTCTGGAAACGTTAGAGCTAGAGATAAGAGTGAGATTCACCTCAAAGGCAATTTTGAATAACATGATTTTACATCTTTGAATTTATGTTGCAGAACTACTGTCAAATCTGCTACTCTGCGCTTTGTCACTGGATTTATTTTTGTTCATGAACATATGCATCACAGAGGCAAGATCAAATATAAGCTGCCAGTTCACAATTAGCTCACAGAAATCTGTCTGCGTTGGTGTATGTGTGTGTGCGTGTGTGTGTGTGTGCATGTGCGCTGTGAACCTAATCCAGAGCCTTGCACATGCTAGGCAAGTTCTGTACCACTAAATAATATCCCAAGCTTTTGCCTCTATTTTTGCCAGTGTCCTTGCTATGTTACTGCTCTGTAAATTCCCACAGCATTATTAATTTAGTCATCGGTTCTTTTCATTTTTGTACTTCTAGCTAGGTTTTGCTGGAAAAAATGACACAATTCTGGGCTGACTAGATAGCTTAGTGGTTAAATTGCCACTTTATGCAGACACAGTGACTGAGTTTCATCCCCAGGGAGTGCTGAGATGGTGATTGAGACTGGGCATGGTGGCGCTTGCCTATAATCCCAGTGCTTGGGAGGCTGAAAGCAGGAAGATCACTATGAGTCACAGTCCAATCTTGATAGTGAGATCTGTCTTAGTTACTGTTCTCTCCTTGCTGGGACAAATACCCAACACACAAGCTTAGGAAAGTAGAGGTTTATTTAGCTCACAGTTACTGGCAGTTTCAAGATACTGCCCCCACTCTTTAGGGCCTGGAGGAGAGGCCTGGAAGAGAGACCAGGGAGCCGCTGTGTCCAGAATGATCAGCTTCATACCTCTAAGAGAGGCCACCAGGCGGTGGTGGGGAGGTGCATGCTGTCAATTTAATGGTCCACGCGGCTCTAGACCCACCCCTCGAGTCTGTGCTTGACAGGCCCATGATTTACATGAGGCTTTGTGGGAACAGCTAGATATAAACCATAACAGACCCTGTAGATCTTGTACTAAATACATTTTAAAAAAGAAAGAAAGAAAAAGAAATGACACAATCATGCTTGTCAATATTTTTATCTTTGGGACTCAGTTGGGGAAGTAGAGTATCCTGTGCCTCCAAGAATCTGAGATGCTGTGAGAACACAGGAGCACAATGCAGCAGCCGCCCTATCAATACTTGAATTTGTGATGAACATGTAAAACTTGCAGCTGGGATAATTTAATGTGCTGTCAAAGATAATTTAATGTGCCCAGTCTGTCTTGAATTGATTCAGGTTCAAAGACAGAAAGGAAAAGATTAAAGAAAATCTATAGTTTTCAGAGAGTATAGTAGGACATTTAACATACCTCAGTTATAATTACTTAGAATCCTGAACCCAAGTTTTTCCTAGACCCTAAGGGATTGTAGGGCCTGGAACAAATGTAATTTGGGGTAGCTGATATATCTCTGATTCTCCGAATTTATAGTCTGACAGCTGTATGGATTCTCAAAGTACCCTGTATATTATCTCCCTGTGTATATGTCCAATTCTCTGTTCCTTTTCCTTCCACTACTAATTTAATTCCCACTCCATTGTTGAGTTGTGCAACCCAGACTTGACTGAGTTGTCTTTGCAAAACGAGCTTGTGCCATATTTGACTTCCTCCCACAACTCACCTCAGACCCAGTGTCTCACTCGACTCCTTATCACCTTTTCCCTTTCTTCTATTACTTTCTACTTTAAATATCACCCCCTATTTTATCTTTCCATCTTGAAAATAGTAGACTAGAACTGCTTATATATACCATACCATATCACTCTGAAACAAATTCTCCCTTTGCTAATAGCTTTACTAAAAAACACTGTATTCTCATTTTTCTTATTTCTTCAAAATATTAACATTTGAACCCATCACCTTGACCCTGACCTTAATTTTGATCCTACATTTTATATATATAGAAAAACTAATACGAATTAACAACTTCTTTGCTTGGTTTCCTAAAAGGGAAACTCTTCCCCATGACTTGCCTCACCTTGACTCATCTTGCACCCATCCTGTTTCTTGAGCTTTACACTGTAGCAACACTCGATGCCTCACAGTCCGGAAACCCACATTTACTTTCGAGCTGTCCTCTTTGCCTTTTCTTCAAATTCCCACCTACAAAAACCATAGTCCTACTCTACAACTACATTCAACTATCATATTTTTGTGGTTATTTTACTTTAGTTTTTCAGAGCTCACAGAATTAGTCCTACTTTTTAGCAAATTCTTAAGCTTTTAGCAACAGCAGAAACTAAATATACTATGCTGCTATAGGGTCAGTCTGTCTACAGTACATTTATCTTCCCCTACTAGACCACATAAGGACAAAAGCATGCATTTTGTCCTCTGTGCTGCTGCATTGCTTCGCATGAGGCCTAGCACACAGTCAATTCTCAGTGGTCACCAAGTGGATATGACTTCACTTCCCCTGGAGACTGAAATCTGAAGGCAGCTACCCAGAGGGGTCAAAAATACTGAGGTGCTTCCATTCTAAATGCAGAAAGAACTTCTTGATTTTTTTGTTTAAATTTTATCTTAAAGCGTAAAAATAGCAGAAACAAAGACAGAAAAACAGTAACAAACAAGGGTACATATAGTACAGAATTTCAGAACAAGAACAAATATTTAACAGTGGTTGTATTACACATTTTCATCATCAAATCTGTTTAGATTCATAGATATAGGTATGTAAGACTGGTCAAATAATTAAACATTAACATTTTCAATAAACCTTAATTTTTTAAACTCTTCCAAATGCATTTTGTATTTAAGTCACTCTTATAAAAAAAAAAAAAAAAAAAAAAAAAAAAAAAAAAAAAAAAAAAAAAAAAAAAAAAAAAAAAAAAAAAAAAAAAAAAAAAAAAAAAAAAAAAAAAAAAAAAAAAAAAAAAAGAAGAAGAAAAAGAAAAAGGAGATGAGGATGCAGAAAGCACAAGGTCCTGAGTTTGATTTCTGATAGAACTGCCTGACTATTATCAGCCCTGGATGGAAACTGCCAATAAACTTCCTGACTTGATTGAGAGTCACTAGCTTTGTGGTTGTGTGCACAGGGTAAGTGTGTTCTTCCTACTCTTCTTTGGAGCTCTGTCTTCCCACCTTGCTTTCATCTCCACACACTGTCCTTTCTCAGGCATGTGGAAGCGGGATAGGCGACTCAGAAACTGGGCTTGTCAGCACCTGCATCTTGCTTTCCTCACATAGCACAATGAGCCCTTCCTGATCACATGTTTTCCTAAAGCTTCCCGATGGAAGATTTCAGGGGCCTTATTCAAGAACAGTGCCCTGTTGTTTGTCTAGGAGTTTGCTCTGGTCTTCTCAGGAATCTGACTCAAAGGAGCTTCCGAGTAATAAATTCAGTGGTTGACCATGAGTACTGCAGAGGTGATCATATCTGTAAATATCATATAACCATTTAGGTATAGTTATGTATATATTGAGCAATGTATAAGAAAACAAACAATTTGTCCTAAGAGTAGGTAAGGAATAGTGAAATTTTTGAGTCTTGGGAAACTAAAATGACTTTAAAAGAGAAGCTTCATTTTATCTCTTAGTTATGTAATCCTAAATGACATAGCTGTAATCATGTAACCTTAGAATTATGTAATTCTGTAACCTTAGAATTCCACTTTTTTTTTTTTTTAGTCTTTTTGAGACAGGGTCTTGCTATGCAGTTGAGGCTGGCCTTGAGCTCACTTTTGTAGCCTAGGTTGGTCTCGAACTCACACCAATCCTCCTGCCTCAGCCTCCCGAGTGCTGGGATTACAGGCATGAGCCACCACGCCTGGCTTCCACTTTTTTAAAAAGTGAGAGGAGCTCTAGTCTTGTAGTATTGCTGTGATGACCAATGACGTCTGAAAGCGCTGCTTCCAAGTTTGCATGAGTGTTCAATGTGAGTTCATTGCTTCCTTCTTTTTTTTTCTGAAACTGCTGTAATCACAAAGTTCAGAGTTTCAATTTCAGAAAGTTTCCCACCCTTAGAATTCTTTTTTGCTAATATTTGCCTTTTGCAGCTATTATTATAAATTCCCTTAAAATATTCATCAGGTGCTTGCTCTGTACAAGCATAGAACCCTCTCAGAAAAAGAATAGGAGATTCTCTTCAGTGTTCATGAAGATGTCAAATGAAACTTTGCAATTTCTTTGCCTATTACATAAAAAGTTTCATTGATATGACCAAATAAGGACAGAAAGAAGCAAGAAAAGTATCTGTAAGTACAGGAAATTATAGAGGATAGAGCAAAAATAAGAATTTCAGAGCATAGAAAGCAAAGTATACATCAGATTCACAAAGAAGTTTTTAATACCCACATGAAACATTTGAACAAAGCAAAAGCAGACTCCCTTTCCCATCTCAGAAAAGTAGAGAAAGGAAGTGTGGGATAGACTGAGACAGTTTACAAGTAAGTTGATTAGAATCAACTCCTTAAACCACATAGTAATATAGAGATAAGACTGAAGGCCAATTAATATCCCTAGAAGCAGGGAGCAATAAACAGAGCCCAAGGACAGTCTGTTATTTGGGAATCCTGGAAAACTGGGATTCAAGGTTGCAGATAGCAGCTTCTCCTACAAATGTCCTATTCTTTGATCCCTTGTTTGTGATGTTAATGATTGTCTCCTCCCCTGCTTGAAGTGTTATCAGTTAGCATTTGTGTGAACCTAGTATTAGGCATATGGTGAAAGATATGATGATTTATAGTCTGCATTCATTAAAGTAGTGGTGAATATTCCTCAGCCTGATTTTTAGCCCTCAATAAAAGTGAGATACTACTGATGCTCTGAGCTCACTTGGTGAGAAATCTCAGTGAGTCCTCTAAAGCTAAATTCATCAGGCCTTCTTCTTGTTTCTTTAAGCACCGACTCATAACATACAAGAGTACCAAGCTTTTCTCAGACTTTCTGTGATGAAGCTGTCATTAATAAAGGAAAGGACTTATTTGGCTGGAGTTCCTTTTAGTGCCGCATTGAAATCCATCACTTAACATGTGTACTAAAAACAACATTCCCATTTGTAGAAATGATCTTATTTAGAAATACAGACATGATCAAGATGAAATGCATTTATACAGGTTTACATTATACTGTAAACCTAATAGGACTCTTTTCCTGTAGAGACACAGAGACATACATAACAGAAGACATCATGTGGGGATAGAAATATACAGTGGATGATTATTATAAAATATCCAGCTTGATAAAACCACATTTCATTTCTACTTTTAAAACTGAGGACTGAAGCAGTTGGAAACCTTTTGTGAAAAGGTAATATTGTGAGAAATGTCCGCTCTCAGGAGGTAAACATTCCACATGGAGGAGATTTGGGGTGGAGCCAGTTCCAGGTCCTCAGTCCAGGGTTAGTTTTGAGTTCACTTTAAATACAGTTTGCAAGTAGGAACACAAAGCTGATACCTAGTTATTAAACAATTGAATACATGGGTTACGTGAATTATGCCATGTATTAGCAGGCAGATTTATTGTAAGAAGGTTTAATAAGAATTGTTTATCAATAGACAGGAACATTCTGGGAAGGAGAGTTCTGAGCAGAGTAGGTAGAGGTGAATGTATTCTTGACTGAGCTACTGCGTTCTGGGAACAAAGTATGGAGTCCTTGAAACAAGCTGAAACAAAACTAGGTATATACATATTGAAAGTAGAACAACACAAATACTGCATCTGGATTTGTGAGGATAGAGTAGTTCACTATACAGAGATGCACAGAGGACTGCTCTTCATGGGGTTAGCTGGTGGACACATGACTCCACATATCCCAAGATCTACATAATTGTATCCTATAAACAATGAACTCAGACATATGCAAATTATAAATACAAATCAAAATTGATGGAAGCAAGATAACAGAAATGAATCTGACTGGACTCTAGAAGTTTAGCATATTTGAAGCAAGAGGGTAGAGCAGAGGTTGGAGGACATTTTTATTATAAGTAAGGCTAAAGAAAAGATGTATTATACAAAAGCATTGGCATCAGCTGCTTCTCATAAGATAGAAATTCACAATTTTGAAACTTCTTTACATAACATACTTGGATTGAACCAACAGGTAAATTGATATAGCTAGTGTTTCATGATGAGAAAGGAAGGCTAGGTTCATAAGGAGCTAGGGAGAGTAAAACTAACCTGAAATGCCAGAATGGAGCCAGAACTAGAAAAATGAAGTCATATTTCACTTTACATCTTATGAATGTGTACAAATACATACTATATTTGCATAAATATATATATATATATGATCTTACACACACGTATACATTTTCTAGTTTTAGCCACTGTGAAGATCTAATAATGTCATCCTAGGAATAATGAGAAAATCTGGTGCTCAGATATATAACCCCTCTGACAAAAAGAATCAAGGTTCGCTGATTATACATCCCCAGAAATATAGGAGAACCTTAGAACATCTTGCCCTGCCAGAAAGCAAGTGAGTTCTAAATGAAGGCTGGGTCTATGCCAAGTGGAACAGAGAAGCAAAGTTGACAGAGCTACCAAGAATCAGACTGAACGATTTGTGTTATTAAACAAACCAGTGCATACACTAATTATAAATCAAAGTAAACAAATCTGCTCATACGGATGGTATTACGACTCAACTAAGGAATATTTATAAAGTTTGAGGAAAAAGTTTTTAGAATACAGTGCTGTTTTATCTATCTCTGTGGAGAAAATGCCAAGTTATTACTCAAATCAACAGTAAAAAAAGTATACCTGCCTTTGTTTCACTTGCTTAGGAGTTATTCTAATAAAACAAGCACATGGAATAAAGAAATTAGGAAAGGGGAATGGAGATATTTCAGAAACATTTTGAAATGATAAAATCCATATATTTTGATTAATTTTAAACAAGCACTGATAATATGTGATAAAAGAAAAAAATCACTACACTGGCCAGGGAGATAGCTCAGCAGTCTAAGTGCCTGACTGGCAAGTGCAAGGACCCAGGTTCGATCCTAGTATGCATCCTGTGCCTGTCACACCCCTGGCATGCAGAGCCAGCCACTGAAAGTGGGCACCTGTAATCCCAACCCTGGGCAGGCTGAAACAGGAGGTTCACTATTAGTCTGAACTGTGGAGCAAGACCCTGTACCAAATATGCATGGTTGTGTTTCCACATCTGTATTTCTGAGACCCATGTTAAGGTGACAAAATGAACATTCTTAGCCTTTTTATTTTATGGCAGGACTAGGGATTGAGCCCAGGGCTGTATGCAAACTAGGCAAGAACTCTATTGCATCATATTTCTTTTAAACAAAACTGAAGAGATAGTCATGTGAAAGCTATAAAGCCATCTTTTTTATGTATTTAGTAGAGGGTCCCACTACACATATTGGACTCAGTTATCTTCCTATTTTTAGCCTTCCAAGCAGTAGGATTATAGGTGCAAACCACCATGCCCATTCTGTTGCCATCTCAGTGCACTCCAGGGGTAGGGCCAGCATGGCATGCCAGGGATCAAACCCGGTCCCTTTGTCTGTCTAAGCAGGCACTTTAACCCACTGAGCTATCTGGCTGGTCTTTGTAAAGTCATCTTGATATCAATCCCCATTCTGTGTTATAGAGCAAATGAGTTTGAAAAGTAATACATATTAATAATAAGGTAAAAAGTTTTCCTTACCACTCATCAGGGCATAGTATAAACTATAAATATTGAGAATGGATGGCATTATTGGGGCAGCAACAAAGGTAACCTAAAAATTTAATACAGAAGCTGCATAAAGGTTGAGGAATCTAAAGAAACTTATGTCACGACAGAGATAAAATAACAGAGCAGTAGGAGGATGAAAGGCCTCAACAAGAAGGCACTGATGGAGCCAAAAATATAGAGTGTGATCAATATTTTTATTCATTTTTGCAAAAGTGTTTAATAGCCAATATATATTTATTCAATATGCTGAATAACAACATAAATGTTTAGGTAATGCTGAAAATAATTTATTGAATTCAAACAACAGAGTAAGGGAAATCTAGAACATTTACATTCAAGATTGAGATCCATAGTCCCAACTGTATTCCTCTAGGTCAGCAGGATGAATATGGAGAGGGAAAGATAGGCACAGCATATAGATCCGTAAGTTACAGAAGGAAACCTCTGAGTAGAGACATATGTAACTACGACATCAACAAATTCCAAGTGCAAACAAAAACAATGACAAATCTGTCTTAGGGTATCAGATTGGTAATGAATTAAACTAGAACTATAACACCTCATTTGTTAAAATGTAGAGGTTCAAATGGGTTCTGGAGAGCTCTTTCCAGCAGGCAATTTTACGTATTCACTAGAATCTTATTTGTGCATATGCTTTAATCCAGCATTTCCAATATATGAATTTATCACTCATAAATACTCAAAAGTGTATAGATGAATACATGCTTATTTTTTGCAGCAAAATAAAGTATAAGCAAAAAGAAACCTTAAATTTCCATTAAAATCTGTCAATAAAGAAGTGTCCGGCGCCGCAACACAAAGGCTTGAACGCCGGACTTAAGCTTGCAAACGTTTATTCAGTACAGCAGCCAGGATCTAACAAGATCCTCCACCCTTTACATCTCTGCCTCTTCTCACCCTCCAGCCCGCGCTTCCCTCATATATAGCACTTCGCCCACCAATCACCATCGCTCGCACAGTCAAATCTGATTGGTTACTACATCGGTTGCCAGGCAAAAACTGATTACAGCTAAATTGCTTTTCGCTGCAGGACAACCCGCTGCAGGACAACCCGGAAGCAGGAAGCCGGCGCCATTTGGGAGAGGCTCATGCTGAGGCCCTCAACAAAGAAGTATTCAGCTATCAAATGACGTTTGTACATGTCTCTCTACATATACATTTTTGCTATACTGTATAAATTGTATGACAGTGCATAGTATATAAAATACATACTGTATTGATCAGGTCTAGAGATTGTATTGTTTAAAATCTATAGGCATTTTGATAGGTGACACATTACATTTTTATTTATAAAATATGCACACATATTTTATATGTACAGATCTATATCTGATATTTTACAATATTTGTAACTTTAAAAAAGTATATATATATATATATATATATATATATATATATATGATCATTCTTATGCAGCAGCAGCTCGGTCTCATGGAAGAATCAGACCGGCAAGTAGAAAAAAGTGACGGGCAACCCTTCCTAGTATTGGAACGCTGGTATCCGCAAAATGTGAGGCTAAAGACACAGTCACTCAGCCATGCAAAAGCTGGTGAAAGAAGAGTCAACCAAGCCGCCTGCTCCACTGCGTCACCACGGAGCTTCCCCTGAGGAGCTCAGAGGACAGGATGCAGGCTAGAAAAATCAGGAAGCAAGCCCAATCACTGTTAGGGGAGCGAATAGAAATGATGTTTTACGGTGAAAGGAGTTCCAATGGAAATATTTCTGCAAAGCACATTCTTTGCAAATTATAAGGAAAAGAAGTACGGAACCAAACTGATCACTTCGGAGAAAACAGGTGTACGAAGACTATTTCATCTTTGTTTAAATCGAAACAAACAAAAAGACTGCTCTTCTACAAGTTTTTGTTTGCCTTTTCAATCTCATTATTGCTTCTTAACTGTCTGTTTGCGTGGCCAAGAACTCTGGAATACGCAGTCAGGCTCCAGAAAAATGCATTTCAGGAGGAGCATTCTCCTCCTGGGGCTATTTATATACATTAATTTATTCTGGGAGTGGGTGTCACCAGGTAGCTCAGGATGGCCTGGACCTCGCTATTTAACTATAGTCCGGGCCGGCAACTCACAGGATCTTCCTGCCTCCGTGTCTTCTGGGGTTGAGAGTTCAAGTTAAGGCTGCTCTGTAGGTAACTGTGGCTACTTAGCACTTAACTGTGGCAGAAATAACTAATTTTGAAGAGTTTAAAAGGACCACTGTAGAGCATTTCCGTAGTTTCATGTTTCTGTTCATTGATTTTGTTATATAATGACTTTAAAATACATTGTTAAAAACTTCATGCTTTTTACCCTCCCTGCCCCTTTCTCTGCTTTCTTGTGGCTGCTGGCAAGCTCCCGACGGCACACTCGCGGCTGGGACCCGCCCCAGCGCTGCCCCGCCCCTCGGTGAGGAGCCCGGGCCGCGTGGGGAGGTTCGCCCCCTGGCGGCCGTGGCGGGCACTGTCGCTCCGGTCAGCGCAGCAGGCGCCGCCGTCCCGGATGCCGCCGCCTCCTCCTCCAGCCCCGGCCCCGGCGTGAGCTTCGCCTGCCTCAGGGTCCAACTCCACGCGCGCGTTCGCTGATGACACAGTCCCCGCGGGGCGGCGGCAGCCGGGAGGCCAGCAAGCCCGGCCCCGCTGACCCGAGCGCGGGAGTCGCCAAGGGGGGCGCGGGGCAGGAGGGAGGCGCGTTCCCGCCAGCCTGGCAGTGACTACGCGCGGTGCGGTCTCGGGCCGGGGTGACTCCATTTCAGCTCCACCCCAAACAGAACAGAACAAAGCAGCTCGGAGCACACCACCGGCCCGGTCCGCACCTGCGTCTCCCCGCCGTGGGCTCTCGCCTGCGGCTCCCGAACCCCCGCCCCTGCACCCGCTACCGCGCCGCGCCTCCTCGCGCCCTCTTGCCCGCAGAAGCTGCTGCTGAGCTGCCGCCACCGGCTGGGCCGCCGCCGCCACCAGCTGGGCCGCCGCCAGCAGCGCCGGGCGCCCCTGCTGCTCAGCATCTTGGCCGCCCAGGCAGGAGGGGGCGTGGATGACGGCGGGCAGTGGGCGGTGGGCGGGACCGGGCGGGCAGTGGGCGGTGGGAGGTGGGCGGGATCGGGTGGGAGGTGAGTGACCGACCCCAGGGTCCTGGTCTCTGCCCCTGCCTGCCAGGGATTGTGATGGAAAACGGGTACTTTTTTGTTGTTTCCTGGGTATCAGTTGGAGGAAAGGAAGTGGGTGGTGTGATCCTTATCTTTCTGCGACTGATTTCACCCTCCAGTTTGGCCCATTTTCTTGTCAATGGCACAATTCCATTCTTCTATATGGGTAACGCTCCTTTGTGGATTCTCTATACACCCACCTGCCCATGGGTACGTAGGCCTATTGTGTACCTGGTGCAGGTGATAGTGCCACAATAAACAGAGCATACGGGGATTTCTTTTGTGTTCTAAGTTCATTTCCTTTGGCTCATATGTTAGCTCTGTGTTTCAGAATTTTGTAAACTGTCATATCGCTTCCTATAGTGGCCAGCTGTACCGAATTACATTCACACCTACAGTCTATACTGGTTCTTTTTTCCAAAAAATCCTCACCAGCGTTGTTTTCATTGTAGACATTCCACGTAGAGTGAAGTGTAACTTCGGTGAAGTTTTTGCTGCCATTTCCCTGATGGCTAAAATACTGAACACTGTTTTTGTATTTTTACTGGTCATTTATATCTCTGCTTTTGAGAAGCAACTGTACAGATCATTTGCTCATTTAAAAACAAAATAAATTACTTGTAAAGGTACCTTACTTGTAAAAGTACTTTAATTTAAATGGGCATATTGTCACTTACCATGAATCATTACTTGTTTAATATTGCTTTCTTCAAAGCTGATTGTTAGGCTATCTCTTAATAAGTTATTCAAATTAGTTCTGACTGCACAACATTTTATAATTTCAACCTGCACTTTTGGACGTGGAATTTCCTGTCTTGCCACTGACAAGGTAAATCAAAGACCTTTTCCATTTGTCTTAAGAACACCTTGCCCAAAAACCAAGCCATTGCCCATCCAGAACTTGGCCAAGTGGTGTGAACTGGGGATTTCACTTCCCAAAAGTGTGGGTTGAAATTACATTAAGCATTACAGGGGCAGAAGACAGAAAAGAACATGAATAGGTTTTGTCTCTGGCCCCACTGTTACTGGGTTTGACCTCTGAAGTGGCCAATGGTAACGCACAGGCCCAGTGTCCAGTCTTCCTCTCCCTCCCTCATGTGTTCTGGTCTTCCTCATTTGCACACATACATACTTGCACACACACACACACACACACACACACACACACACACACACACACACAGCTACCTACCTACCTATGAATCTAGATGTGTATCACTAATTCTAAGTCCATCCAAAGAAGATTTTTCCACTTTTTCCTTACTCAGCTCCCAATTTATGCCTATACATTTTTGTAATTCTCTTCCTGCTTTCACTGTTCAACTTGGTGTGTTTTCACAGCATGTCCTCATAAGCAGTATTTCTCTTGGGTTGTTCACAAAAACTATGTCAAACTCATCAACTGGAATCACCAGGTAATTTACATTTGGTCCTTGGCCCTCTTTCACCTCAGGACTGCTGAAATACCAGATTACCGTCATCATTTCCTCCATTGTATTGTTTCTAGAATGTGCTGTCAGCATTTATATCTCAAAGGTACTGCCAAGAAATCTTGCCATTCCCCTTGTGGAAATCTCCAGGATTCTGATGCTCCCGCTTATCTTGGTCCATGCTGATGTGGTGCTGACGAACTGGACTAGAAAAGACCCAGAAGGGTGAGGGGCATGGGGGAGATATGCCCAGCCCTGGCTCATCTCCAACATTGAAACCAGCAAGGGTGAGTTGAGTGTTTCAGTTCTTCTCTCGTGGGAGGGACAGGCTTGCTCAGCTATGTTAAAATTAAGGATGTTCATGTGGATCTCCTTATGGCTCCAAAGCAAGGATGCACTTGAAAGTAAGCTCTAAGACAATCACATTTCACAAGTTGCCTTTCAACTCATGCCTCATACGGTACCCTGGCCCATTTATTTTGTTTTTTAAAATTGTTATTTGGTTTATTTGTTTATTTTTACTTGCTTCACATCACATACAAATTTCTCAAACTTCTATTTTATTTGTATTATTATTATTTAAAACAAATCTTTTGGACTAGCCAGATAGCTCAGCAAATTAAAGTGCCTGTTTAGGCAGATGCAGAGTCGGACATTTGATCCCACACCTGCCATGCTGGCCCCACCCCTGGTGCACACTGAGAGGGCAATTGAGAGTGGGTGTGAAGGCACATGCCTGTAATCCCAGTGCTTGGGAAGCTGAAAACAGGAGAATCACAAATCTGATCTGTGTAGTTAGACCTTGTAGACTATGTGCTAAACACACACACACACACACACACACACACACAATTAATTTATTTATGTGGTACAGGGTTTCATTGCACAGCACAGACTTGTAGTGACCTAGCACAGCATGCCCAAGTTTCTGGGGCCAGCACACCATGCAGTATCTACCAGATCAAACCTGTGTCCTTGTGCTTGCCAGGAAAGCATTTAGACCACTGAGCTATCTATCTCCCAAGCCCCACAACCTGACTTTTCAACTCTAAAAACTAAGTGTCTTTTACCTTTCCATTCAAATTCTTTATTCCCTAACATATTCTCTGTCCTAGTCAACTGAGGATGAGGGTTTCAGCAAGTGACCATTAGGGATCATAAGTGAATGATTAAGGGTACATTAAGAGGGGGTGCTTCAGAAAGTTCAGTATCAGATGGTTTCTCTTACATTGGACACCTGAAATATAAATAAAGGGTAAAACAGGGAAGAGAGAGTAGGAAACGAAAACAGAGACTGAATAGAGTTGTGGCAGGGGTGAGATGGAAGAGGAAGCAGGAATGGAGAGGGAGTAAGGGTTTAAAAGAAAAGATACAATGTGTGCATAAACCAGTTCCTCAAAGTGACTGCCGCCATCTTGTATCGCAAACATACATGAATTAGAAAACAGCAGACTCATTCCACAGACATCTGAGACAAGGTTAGTGAGTGTCTCGCAGATGGCACCCTAGTTGCTTCCTCAAAGATACCCTCTATGAAGCCCAGCCGCACTGAGAGGAGAGGCTGAAATATAGGTGCTGGAATCCTCACTTGTTGCTAGCCAACCAGCAGCACAGGTACCAGGGATAGGGGTGACAGAACCTTCCAGTGATAACAGCTCAGCTATCCTGGAGTGAAGATAGGCATCCCTGCCCTGCTGCATCCAGAAAAATGCCAAAAAAAAAAAGAAAGGAAAAAAGTGAAAGAAAAAGGATTTTGTGTTTTAGGTGTGGTGTGAGGAGAATTTGGCTAACAGTATCATCTATTCTACTTAGTCTTTCTTCAACAGTTGTCCCAGGAACAGAGACATTTGCTTCTAGAAGAGATAGCATGAGATTTTAACCAGCAAGAAATCTTGCTTGCTAAAGCAAGGTGGGAAAGGTCAAGACAGCCAAGTGTGTCCCATACTTAGATGCACTAGATAGATAGCTACTGTGTGTGTGATGGGCTAAAACAGGTAAGGAGTCATCGAAGCTGGGCATGAGGGAGAACTTCTTCAGCATAACAGCTGGAGGCAGCCATGGGGTTGCAGCAGGAAGTGATAGGAAGTGACAGTGAAGAATGAAATGTTCAGTGGATGCTCTAGCGCTAGGACTTTAGGAATACATATCCCTCAGAAAAGTGGAGATCAGGCCATCTCATCTCTCACAGTACCTTTGAGCTCTGCATGTTATGTGTTCCATAATTATCAATTGTGCTGTTTACCCAATCATTCTTTGATGACAAAACTGGTAACCAATGAAAAGTATTGGAATTCAGTAATGTGCAGAATTTGGGTGGGACAAAATAATATGTGGATGATTTATTCCCATCAATACATGAATATTAAATCAGCTAGATTTGTGACTTATGAGAAAGAGAAGAAAAAGCACCTGGATTGGGGTAGAGAAAGCCATGGTCTTATGAAGTGAGAGTGCAGGGCTGGATTAATTAATTCTAGGGAACAGATGCAGCCAGGGAGCCCCATTTGATCTTGGTAATGACCTTCTATAGTCTTTTATAGGCTAGTGGGAGCTTGCTACTGTGAAGGAATGAAATGTAAGTGGTTACATAATTAGAGGTGCATGAAAAATGTCCAAGAACAGTATAAACCAACAGGATAAATAATATCAAGTTTCCCTTCTACTTTGGAGACAGGATCTTATTACACAGTCCAGGCTGTGTTCAAACTTGTGATCGTCCTGACTCATGCTGCCAAGTTCTGGAGTTATAGGTATTCTTTAGAATTCCAGAAAAATGTCATCAATATAGGAAAATCATTAAGAAATGTGGTGAGCAGAGCAGGACTAAGGTAGTTCTTTATAAATCAGTAAGAAGAGGATGATGAAAATGAGACTTTTGGCAATCACAAAAGGACTGTGATAAGAGGAATAAAATAGTTTATTAAGGCCACTATAGAGAGCCTTTCCCAGTTCTCATTTCAGTCTGGGAGGTTTGGATCTATGATCTCAACGGAGAGTTAGTGCAATTGTAGCAAGTTAATCATAATCTAACTCTTCCAGTGCAACCTGTAGCATACACAGAGACACAATTACATATTCAAGATGGTGGGCAGCCCAGGGATGCTGAGTTCAACTAAGGTGATGGCCAGCTGGAATAAAGGCCCCACTCAAGGCCAAATCCAGTATTATGTTATTTGCAATTATTAATTTGCGATGAATCTGTAGTTTGGGTATAATTGACTGTGAGAGTGGGAGGTAATAAGCACAATGCAATACAAAGAAACAAACAAAACTTCACTAAGTTCCTGAGACTCCCTGTAGTCCCATGACCTGAAGGGTAACTTCACTGTGATTTCTCTGAAAGGCTCGATTGCAGGTACTGGCATTCCCTTGAGAGAAATCCCTTTCAACTACCCAGGATGAGCTTGATGGGGCTAGTATTTCAGTCCTTGTAGGCCAAGGCTACCTCCAATCGCCTGTCCCCTTTGTCATCCGGTCTCTGCTCGATAAAAGGACACCAGGAGATGAGGGAGGGGAGGAGAACGTGTGGCTGCCCAGGCTGCTCTAGCTCTGCTGCAACAATGACATTCTAGACTTATTTTCACTTTGGTCTGTTTTGGTTTGTTTCTCATATTCCTCACGTTTAAAATGTTACAGTGAAAAGTAACGTATGAAGTTAGCCTCGTAGGTTTTGTGCACTGAATATAGCTGTGATGCCTGAGTATTTTAAAGAACAGCAGGCGATCTGTAACAGTTTCTGTAAGGTCTCTCAGCTCATCCTTTATGAAGAAGCATGTAAATGTAAGGTTAAAAGGAGCGTGGGCCTGGCTGCAGAACTGCTCTATTCCCCATCTGGTTCTGGGCCTACCTAGCTGGGTGGCCCTGGCAGAATGTTTTGTATCTATGGGAGGCAGCTTCACAGCTTCGAAAAGGAAAGCCTTATCTGCTTCCTGCCATCACCATCATCAGGGAGGTGCTCTGGGGCTGTCTCTGGACCTCAAGGAAGTGATTCTGAGGAATCAGCTGCCCCTTTCACTAGGCTCTGTTACAGTGGACTTTTCCCCTCAGGTGATGGTCTAGATGCTTGGGAGCCAGTCTTTTAGTGAGGAGTGCTCAAAATGCAGCCCCAAGCCCACTTAGCACACAGAACCACACTGCAATGGCACCTGACTATTGAGGTTTTAGTTGAGAAAACAAAACAGAACACTGTCATGGGAAGCTTGGCTACTGAAGTGATAGATGCAAATGTAGATAGAGAGGACTCAACATGCTCCTGTGGCACCCGAGCTGAATTCACCACAGATGGCCAAGGACTGAGAACCATCAGGGCCATGCTGGCCTGTGTGAGCCACCGGCCAGGGGAATTTAGGCTTCACTTCACCTGCACCCTTCCTTCCCCAAGTGTTGCTGACCCCCGAGGCTGTCTGGGGCAGAGCCCTCACTCCACTGTAGTTATCTGACTCAGTGAGGACAGCAGACAGACTCTGACCCCACCCACCTGACAGTGTGACCTTCTCCTTTCCTTGCAAGTAACTCGGAGGCCATTGTGTCCCTTCCTGGGGGGGGGGGGCAGGGGAGCCTGCGTGGCTTCATGCTGGTGACTGTTCTGATGGAGAAAGCAGCAGTGCCCAGGATTAAGGTATATCCTCACTTCTTGGTACTTTGTTTTCCTTTTAAGTGAGAAGTCAATCCGAGTTCTCCCTCCCAGCTAGTCCTTCCCCTGGGAGCAGATGGACACATTTGCCAACGGCTTTGCCCTAGGAGTGGTAAATCAGGCCACACGAGACAAATTTGATGTAGTGCAGGAAAATGAAGTAATGTAGGGGTAAGGAGACAAACATACAGCGCTTCACAGAATGACAGCTAAAACTTCATCAGGACTTGGAGGGTCAGACCAAGACTCCCCAGAGAAATGATAGCCAAGAAAACACCTGAGTGAAGTGCAGGAAGGAGAAAGTATGGCAGGGAAGTGGGAGATAGCAGGCAGATAGAGAAAACTACCATGAACAGGCTCAGAGGAAAATAAAATGGAAAGCACCATTGAGACACCCAGTCCTGGGGGTGGCGGCCTTGGGAACTTTGAAGCATCCATCAGATACCAGGCAGGCCAGGTATAAGACAAAAGAGTGGAGCAGTGTGTGCTGAGCTAGAACGCCCAGGCTTCTCCTACGGGTAAGTCTCTGCCTGTGCTCAGCATCTTCTGGGGGAGCTGCTAAGATCAGTGTGGCACGTTCTTCAGTCCCTGAACAAAGCAGGGCTGGGGTGTGGCTCAGGGGTAGCTCAGGGGTAGCGTGCATCTTTAGCGGATCAACCTCAATCACTCCACTCCACCCAAAAGTGAACTATGTGCTCTCTAGTTCTCTTCCATGTGTCCAAACCCCTGGCAGGCACAGAATAAAATATCAGTTTTTCAGTGCAGGTCAGAAGAATGGAGACCTTTGGAATCTGATTTTACATCAGATAGAGTTGGAGTGTGCAGTTGCCCTGGCTGGGATGCAAAATTAGAAATATAACATGATAAATCCAGTAATAGCAGTAGAACAGGAAGTAGCAGTGAATGGAAAGAGCCAGAGAAACCTAACCAACGCTATCCTGGAGCTGCCCTGTGGAGAACCTGGCCCTCAGGGAGCTGCCACCCTGGGCCCAGCCTCCCAGAACTGAGGATATCGGTTCTGTTCGCAGGCCCTGGCTCAGGACATCAGTGCCATCATACAGTCCAATGAGGACGCCCTGCTCAAGGCCTTGCAGCTCCTGAGACTCTCAATTGAAGACATCACCAGGACCCTGGGACAAATGTACGGTGGGTTCCTGGGGAAGGATCACTGGGTGCACAAGGGCTCTGCTTGTGACCAGGGCTCAGAGCCTTTTTGCCTGAGTGGGCAAGGATGCACCTATCCACATGATGGCAGTAGTGCACTACCTTTGTTTAGAGGAAAACTCACTGCTCATGCTATTAGATGCTCTGTCTTTGGAAATTTTGTCCTTCTGTGTTTGCTGTGATTATGGTAGTTTCTGTCTTTGGAGAAGACATAATCTTGGATATGTTGAAGCCTTGCTAAAATTGGGAGGGGGAGCAGGCCAACCCTGTCTTAGTGGTCCTGAGAGGATCACACAGGGCTAGCTGGAGGGAGTCCCTCTTCCCAATCTGCAGTGTCCCTGTATCTGTTTTCTCACTATTGGTTCCTGACAAGATTGGCTTCAGCCTTAGACTCTATGGCTTAGCAGACAAGTTATCGTAAGTGTGATCAATTAAATGGGCACCTATTCTAGTTATTACAGTCAGTGTCCAGTAGCTGGCAGGGTCCTCAATTTCCTCCATCCGTGAAATCTGAAATCCATAACAGGGTTTTAAGAAAGTTTTGGATAAGGTGTGAGACACCTTAGCAAGGGAAGAGCAAGTCTCCTGTCTTTTTCCTGAATGCTGCTCCAGTGAAGGGGGGAAAGATTCTGAGAAAGGGGAATTCACAGGAAACAGAAGAGAGAGGGGCTAAGGAAGAGATGGTGCAGAGCTTTGCATGTCTAGAGAATGAATTTATTGGACATCTCAGACTATGCACTGGAAGAAATCCACCCTCAGTTTTCTTCTAACAATTTGGCAGAAGTGTTCAATTAGATTTTCTAGAGAATAAATTGGGGTTAGAAAGAAGTGTGAATTTTTGTTGACATTTAATTTTGATTTGTTCACACAATTTTGTCAAAGAAACTTTAACTTTTTCCTCATGAGCTTATGTCTAAATCCAACTGAAAACAGCATTGGAATTATCTGTTATGTTCCATAAAAATCATGTTAGCGTTTCTAATGTGTGTCTTCGATCATGCATTAGCTACATGTGGTAATCTGAATATATGTGTATCATTCAGGCCACCATCCTGAACCTGGTGTTCATCTAAGTCTAATTTTAACATGTTTTTGTATTGGTTCTGAAAATGTACACCCATGTACACCCACAAAGCTAATATTCAAATCGCTGATGATTTTTATAAAACTTCTATAGGAAGTTGCTTAGGAATAAGAAACAAATTATAGCAAAGCTATCTAAAAATACCATGCTTACCATACTTTTATGTGGTTACACTTCATTTTGATTTGATTATATATTTTCGATCTTTTTTTTCCTTATTCTTTTGCTTGAAAGACCAGTTCCATTAGGATTTTCACTTGTAAGTTAGTAGTGATGTCTGTCTTCTAAAAATTCCTATATTTAGCACCAACATACGAAATATTTTTTTGCTGACAACTATATTCTTTTAGATGTTGAATATATCCACATGATAGTCTTGGGCCTCCGTTGTCACTGCTGAGGCATTGGCTCTTCTTTCTTTTCCTCTGATTGTTTATAGGAATTTTTCTGTGTCTATGTGACTGTCGTGGTGATCTCTGTTCTCTTCTTAATGTTTCTTTCTGTTAGTGAGGCTGGTGCATTCACAATTCCTAGCCTTATGATGCAGTGATAGAGTCGAGGCCATGTGACTTCCCTTGGTGGGGTAGCAGAGAAAATTCATGTGGTATGAAAGCATATGTGCGCGTTATTAGCACTGACTGAAAATAAAAGTTTTTCTGAGTTTTGCCTTGTTTTAAAGCCATAAGAAAAACTTACACATTTATTAAAAAGCTTTAAAGCTAACTGTGGTGTACAAGCCTGTAATCCCAGACTCGGGAAGCAGAGGTAGGAGGATCCTCAGATGTTTGAGGCCAGCTTGAACTATATAGGGAGACCCTATCTAAAACAAAGCAAAACAAAAAGTTTTTGTTATTCTTTCTAATAAAATAATAAAAATATTGGTGACATAGAAAGCTTGATAAGATGTGTATAAATGATCACAGATGGGCTTTATCTTTTTCTTGAGATTTGCTGGAGTTTAAAGGAGAGAGACACTTAACTAATATACTCTGTTCTTTGCTGAGCGACAGCAAAGTGGGACGCTAGTTGCCTGGCATGCACAGGTGTACATATGGCTGCGTGAGTGGGAAGTTCAGTCCCTGGCTCCACTCAGTGAGGAGTTCATGCAGGAAGCTCAGCCACTCTGTGTTACGATCCTCCCTGTTCCCTATAGAATGATCTTCCTGCCCCTGAAAACACTCTTTGTATCCAGACTGTGTCAGGTAAAACCGAAAGCAAAAGTCTGGTCACTTGGCAGTACTACGTTGGTGGAGGGAGGAGCCCCACCTGGTGTCCTGTGGACAGTGCTCAGATCAGGCTCCCACACCACCCTTCCTAGTGTGCTTGGAATAAATGGTGGGCGGGAAGAGATAAAAAGATCACTGGGCTCCTATCAGTTGTAAGCTAAAAGCCACATAACCACCACTTTTTAAAAAATAAAATAGAAGATATAAGTTGAAGATACAGAATAACAGTAAAACTGATACCTTCCTGCCCAGTTTCAAATCAAAGGATTAGACCATTATCAAACACTTTGAAAATTTTTTCCATTTCTTTTCAACTTTACTCCCCCAAAACAGATTTTCAATTTGCCACCAATTCAATTATTATTACTTATTCTTTGATTGTTGTATGCTTTCATTGTTTAAGAAACGATCCCTTAAAAGTACTTTATTTAGTTTCATATGCTTTTAACTTTATAAGAGAGAAATTAGAATGTGTAATTTCTCTAGTGACCTACCTATTTAACTAAGGGCCAACCAAGGTGGATATGGATATATATTATAGTTTCTCTACCATGAAGCATCTTTCTGTATCAATATACTATAATTTAGCTATTTTCTCACTTTTTTATTTTATTTTGTTTGTTTTGCATTTGTTTGCCTTGTTATTTTATTTATTTA
>PVJA010001889.1:41421-116659 GCA_004027025.1 Myocastor coypus
TTGTCTTTTTGAGACAGGGTCTCACTATGCAGTTGAGGCTGGCCTTGAGCTCACTTTTGTAGCCCAGGCTGGTCTCGAACTCGCACCGATCCTCCTGCCTCAGCCTCCCGAGTGCTAGGATTACAGGCGTGCGCCACCACGCCCGGCTTGCCTTGTTATTAAAAGCAAGGTCACATAAATATTCTTGTCCAAGGCTCCTGTGTATTTGTACGGATTGCTCCAGGTAGAGGCTAAGGAGTTGAATTGCTCAGTGAAAATGTATCTGTACTTTCTACTTTACTAGCCAGCATTGATGCCCACACTAAGTTAAATTTTTCTCTTACCAATATCTACTATTGTTAGCTTTATTCATTGACTTATTCATTCATTTACTTGATTATTGCCAGTCTGATAAGAGTGACCAAGTGACGTTTTTATTTCTGAAATGGTAGCTCTCTTTTTTTTCCATCTCTGTCTGTTTTCCTAGTTTGTGTGTGTGGATGTGTGTCTACATAACAATTACTTACTATTCACATTCCCCTTTTTTAAGATGCATGTCATTCATCAGTTTTGTACTTTTACTTATTGATGTTTTTGTACACTGTAGAGGCTGATTTTTGTTATACATACTACAAATGTAGTTTGTCTTATGTTTTTCTTTTTTTAATAAATGTATTTGGTCCAGGGTCTTATTATGCTCATGAACTTGTAGTGATCCTCCTGTTTTCAGCCTCCCCAGTGCTAGGGTTACAGGTGGGCACTACCATGCCTGGACTGAGTAGCCCACTCATCAAGCCGGCGGGGCAGGGCTGGTGCAGCATATGGTACTGGGGATCTAACCCAATCCCTGTGCTTGCCTAAGCAGGAGCTTAGTGCACTGAGCTATCTTGCCTGTTTTGTGCGCTTTTGTAAGCAGACGTTCTTCAAATATATTCCAATTATCAGTCATTTGTTAAAGTGTTTCTTCTAAGAGTTCTCATATAAAATATTCTATACATATGTTTGAAAATATATTTCTTCATATTTTTATCTAAAATTGTTATTTTGCCTTTCATGTATAAGATCTTAACTAATTTGTCATTATTATCTGTATGCAATATGAAACTGAAAATAAATCTAGCTAATCTCCTATGGATGAAACAATTCTACAAGGTTAGTAGTCTCAGATCTCCTATCAGACTTTCTAGAATGCGTGGGCCTCTTGTATTCTATTCTCTCTTCTGGTTCTTTCTCTGCTTGTCTTTCTCTGTTTTGATACCATCCGCCTCTAACTCTGGAGCCTCACATTATTCCTCACTTCTGGGGAGAACAAACCCTTCCCTTGGATTGTCTCATGCATGGCTTGCTTAGGCCCATTGGCCTCAGCTCAACCAGTGCCGCTGAAACAGCCATGGTTGGGGATTTTGCTCAGGTTGCATTTAAGATACACATTAATTTGAAGAAAAGAGAGATGATTTTTATTATATCCTATCTTCATGTCTTATGAATAATGCAGATGGAGAGGCAAAGAATAATGTGAAATATTAACAGAGGTCCCTGGATGAATTATTCCAAACCATTTCTCTATAGTTTTGAATATTTGGCATGCAGCCTGGAATACATGCAGATAGCGAACTCCTCTCTTTAATGCATTTCCTCTCTTAGATATTGAGTTTTCTTGGCCATGAACATAATATATATGAGCATATCTTTTTCATTTACTATTTTTTCTTTAATTTTTTTCAAGGCAGAGGACTTACCTGCCTTTTACATTATTCATAGTTACTGATACTTTTGCTTTTAATGAATATGTATTTTTTATGAACTTCTTTCTGACTATTCATTTCCAATTTTTAGAGTAAAGTTGACATCTGAACGTTAACCTTGATCTAGCATTTGATAAGCACTATAATTGATCCTTATAATTATCTAAAGAGTTTCTGAGTTTTCTGTGTAAAATTCACATCATTTGAGAAATGTTTGCTTTCTTGATTTGTAATACTTATGCCTGTTTTCTTAAAATTTTATTTCTTGAGGGCCCAGCCAGATAGCTGAGCAGATTAAAGCACCTGCTTAGGCAGATGCAGGCACCAGGGTTCAATCCAACTTGCAGTGCTGGCCTCACCTCCAGGGCGCACTGAGATGGTGACTGAGACTGAGCGTGGTGGCGTGTACATATAAACCCAGCACTTGGGAGGCTGAAAACAGGAGAATCACTGAGTCTGATCTATGTAGTGAGACCCTGGAGATCCTGTACTAAATAGTAAATAAATAAATAGATTTATTTCATATGCTTCTGCCTATAAACTGTACGTAGAACAGTATTCAATAGAAATGTAGAGAGCCAGCAAGATAGCTCTGTGCACAAAGTGCCTGCTTTCCCAAGAGCAGGGACCAGGATTTCATCCCTCTGGCTCTGCCCCTTGGACATGCTAACAGTTTAAAAATGTGTCAGGTCCAGGCATGTTCATATGCCTGTAGCCCCAGTGCTGGGGAGGCTGAAAACAGGAGGATCAGTATGAGTCTGAGCTATGTAGTGAGACCCTGTACCAAATACATAAACTGTAAAACAAAAGTGAATAGAAATATGGATTCTTATTTAACTTTACAGTTGAGCTTTTTTTTTTTTGTCTTTTTGAGACAGGGTCTCGTTATGCAGTTCAGGCTGGCCTTGAGCTCACTTTCATAGCTCAGGCTGGTCTCGAACTTGCACCGATCCTCCTGCCTCAGCCTCCCGAGTGCTGGGATTATAGGCGTGCGCCACCACACCCGGCCAGTTGAGCTGGTTTTAACACTTTATCTTTAATTATAATATGTAGTCTAGTCTTTCTGTGGCTTCCTTGTAAAGTTGAAGGATGTTCCCTACTATTTCTAATATTCTCAAATGTTTAGCTTTTTTTTGTCTTTTTGCAGGACTGCGGTTTGAACTCTCAATCTTTCACTTGCCAGCCAGGCACTGTGCCACAGAGCTATCTCCCCGGGCCTTTGATTGTTTTAATTATGAATTAGATTTTTTTTTTACACCTATTGAAATTATTTTGCAACAAAAATATTTTATACATATTAAAGTGATCATCTGACTTTTCCTCTTTTGAATAAAATGCTAAGTTATTGTTAGATATTACTTCTTTAATAAAATGCTGTACATAAGTACTTAGCCACTAGTGTGGGAACTGAGCAAAAGTAGGGAAAGATCTGGAAGTAGATCCAGAGAAAAGTCTAGCACGCAGGGCTTTGGCAGCTCTGAGAGGATACCTGTGACCCACAGAGGAGCATTTGGAAGCCTAAAGGTTGAAGGAAGACGTGAGGCATGACCCCAGGGGAGGGTTCAAGACAGCTGAGGGGAGAGGAAGAGGTGAGGGACCACAGAGCTGTGCTGGAGCGGAAAAGGAAAGCCAGGGGCCCGCAGACGCATGAAGTAGGCCTCATTCCAAGATGGGTCTTTTCCCCTCACATGCAAATAGGCATAGAAAGGAGTCTGACACATGTGCCAGGCCACAAGTCAGAGATTCCTCATTGTCTGAAGAGGAGAAAGAACGACCTTCTAAAGTTGGTGAAAAGAAATTTAAGAGAAATACTGTACATAAGCACGATCTTTACCACACAAGTTAACCTACGCACCAGCGCAGACCTCTAATGAACTGCACGCACTCATAAATGAGGCCTAAAGTTAGACAGAGCTGTACCTGGCCCAGGCAGCCTCTCTGGGGTCCCATGGAGGTGACATAGACCTACATGGAAGCCCTGGTGCATGTAGTTTTCCTCTCTGGGAAAGCACTTGCAGAGGGGATTTTCTCTGCTTTTCGTTTTTCTATTTCCCACACATTCTCATATATTATGTGTGCTTAAAATATTAATTTTTGAAGACAGCCTTGATCTCTTTTTCATTATTGCAACTGAGTACAGAAAAGGGAAGTGCCATAAATAGAAAAGGCCAGAGTATGGAATAATTTAAAAGTTCTGTAAGGAGCCGGGTGTGGTGGTGCATGCCTGTAATCCCAGCACTTGGGAGGCTGAGACAGGAGGATCAGTGTGAGTTCGAGACCAGCCTGGGTTAAAACGTGAGCTCAAGGCCAGCCTGAACTGCATAGAGAGACCCTGTCTCTAAAAGATTAAAAAAAAAAAAAAAAAGGTACTGTAAGGGCCGGTGAGGGGACCACAGAAGGGAACATTCCATCTGTGTCTTGCTGCTGCTTCCTTTCTGGTCTGGTCAGAAGCAGGAAGCAGCCCCCTGAGAGCAGGGGCCCATGCACATGGAACCAATTGCACTTCTCCCCTCAAGTAAAGTTCACATTCTGATTGCTTTTCCAGATTATGTAGACCCTGACATATTTTATGCAGTCATCTGGATCTTTCTCTCTGGGTAAGTTCAGTTGCTTTCCTGAATGAAGCTTCTGCAGCATTTTCCAAATTTATGAGAGGAGAAACACACAGAACCTTCCTAGACTATGAGACATTCTAAGTGACCTTTGCTAGTGAAGTAATTACCTGGATCTACTCTTGAATTAAACAAGCAGTCCACCATCTACATGACAAATGACACTGAGGCTTGAATTCTTAAGTTCTGGGAGACTGTCTTTAGGCCCTCACATTAGATCCTTTTGTATCCAGGGCATGATGACAGCCAGCATCTCTCCCATGAAGCTCTGTCACATATATTCATTCTTTGCCCTTGTTGTATAGATAGGTGGAGACAGAGATGGCAGTGTAAATACATTCTTTTTAAACTCCTAAAGAGCCACTCACATGGTTTGAATGGACATGTCCCTCCAAAATCCAGAGGTTGAAGCTTAATTAATTTCCTAGCAAACTGGGCACCCTGGATTTGATCTCCAGGACTGGAAAAAAATGCTGAAGTGAAAAAAGGTAGGTGCCTTTTTGCCCGTTTTGCCCCCTTTCACCTCACGAGGACATAGCACTGGAGGGGCCACCTGGTGGCAGCCACTGCGTCCTCACCACACTCAACCTGCCAGCACCTTGACCGAGGGTTTCCAATCTTCCAGAACTGTGGGGAGACGATTTCTATTTATAACAAATGACCCATTCTGAAATTTTAGTGTAGCAGTCTGAACAAACTACAACACTATACCAGACAAGGTTTAGATATTTCTGGGCATTGTTCTGTCACATAGCTAGAAATTTCTCTAGATAGAAATTTCTATTATACCTCTAGAAGACATATTCCTTGTCCTGAACATTTTAATCATTCCTACCTTGAATTGTTTAAAGAGTTTAAAATCATGTTTCCTTCCTGTTTACACTAATTAAGAGAAATGGAGTGATTTTATTATTTATTTATGTATTTATGTATGTATCTATGTATGTATGTATTTATTTATTTTTTCAGAACCAGGGATTGAACTCAGGTCCTTGTGCCTGCTAGGCAAGCACTTATTCTACTGAGCTATCTCACTAGCCCCATGATTTTATAAAATAATGCTTAAATGGCAAAAAGTAAAAGATCTAGGCAGTAGATGGATAATGTGGAAACTGTGAATGATATCGTCTAGCACAGTGCATTAATGACTAGGAGGTGTCTGAAGAATAATCAAGAGAAGGAATCTGAACTGTGCCTAGGAATAGCAAGAGGCCCATGAGATGCTAAAATCCATCACTGATGTAACCCACTGAGATAAAAACAAAATAATAACGTATGCAAAGGATTGCCTTGGGTTTAGGTAGGTCTCTACCT
The DNA here is from genome assembly GCA_004027025.1 of Myocastor coypus. Classification (NCBI taxonomy): domain Eukaryota; kingdom Metazoa; phylum Chordata; class Mammalia; order Rodentia; family Myocastoridae; genus Myocastor; species Myocastor coypus. The sequence continues at coordinate 47,072 of PVJA010001889.1, forward strand.
AAACCTCAGTTTGAGTGAGAAATCTCCACTGTGAAGTTCAGAGAGTGGAAGCTGAAGATTTTCCAGAGTAGCTTGTGAGCAGTGAATATGTGACTGAGGCAAGGGAAAGAAAAGGTGAGGCATGCTGTGGTGCGTGCTGTGATCTGGATGTGAAGAGTCCCCCACGAGCCAGAGGAAGTCTTGCTCATCAACCCATGGTGCTCCAGAGAAGTGGGAGAATCTTCAGGAGCTGAAGGAGAGTGGTAGTTGGGGTCTCACTCTCCAAGGGAGTACAGATCTCCCACTCCTTTCCCTTCTGCTTTGCTTCCTGAGTGTCTTGAGGGAAGCAGCTCTGTTCTACCATGCAAGTGTCTCATTTTCAAAGCTGTGGGTTGGAATTTCTGTGGCCACGAAGCTAAAGCAACCTTTGCTCTTAATAAGTTGCTTATCTCTGTAATGCTTACAGGCATGGGGAGTGTGCACAGCAGAGCAGTGGATGTGTCTCAGAGTTTAGGCTTTCCCTATATGCTCTTGGCAGGACTAGGTATCAGAAAAACAAGGGCTTTTAAGTTCATGGAAGCATGCAGGGAATTTACACCAGATATGGAAACCAGGATTTGGAAGTGCCTAAGTTAGGAAAATCCCTTGGTCCTTCTCTCTGGTCTCTAAATCTGAATTTGTTTTCCATAGTTACATAACAAATTACCACAGGTCACGTGGCTTTAAACAATGCGTGTTTGTTACCTCACAGCTCTACTGGTCTGAAGTACAGGTGGAGTGTACTTCAGTTGGATTCTCTGCCTAGGGCCTCAGAAGGCTGTACATTAGGCAGGGCCCCACACTAGTGATCTGGACAAAGATTTGCTTCCAGACTCCTTTAGATCAAATATTTTGTGGTTCTGCAAGTGACGTCTCTGCTTCCTTGCAGACTCCAAGCAGAGTCTACTCTCCACTTCTGGAGGTATCCCATACCTCTCCTGTGCCAGCCTGTACCTCAGCAAGGCCTCTTGTAGTCCTTCTGGTCTCTGAATCTTCCTGCCAATCCCCTCTGCCAGTTGCCAGCAAAAGCACTCTGTTTGTAAACGTCTCATGCCATTAGGTTCTGCTCCTTTAAATGATGCAACCAGTTCTCCACATCAGGGTCTACCCATCACTGGTCTTAACTGCATCCGTGAAGTTCCTTTCCCTTGCCATCTATCACTCTGACAGTCACAGCTTGTAATATCGACTACCCCAGGAATTAAGAAAGGAATCTTAGCAGATTCTTTTAAGACACCACAGTGTCTTTCTAACAGTTTTTGATGTCAGAGGTATCTGATAAGGATGAACTATATGTTCTAAAATCTTCATAATTAAATGTACACCAGTGGTGACTTTATTTTCATTAGGATAAGTTCAAGGTCAGTGATATATTTTATCTACAATCTACATAAAAGCATGTCATATTTCAGATGCTTAAAATAGTTCCCATACCACTATGTGGCTAATGCCATTACTAAATGTGCAGATAAACATAAATGGTCAAAAACATTGGATGGCTGAGGTCTCCCAAGAGGGTCTTTCTCAAAAAGGCAAATCTCTTTCATTCATGATTTGCCCTATGTTGGGTTTATTACTTTTTTGTATATTTCCTTAAAAATATTTGATGAGGGAAGTTGACAGATTTCATCTGTAAAGGAAACATTCCTTTCTCAGGAAAGTTATGAGCCCTGTTGCCATCTCATTTCCTTCTTTTAAAAACTTTTCTTTTCATGGCATTGCTAGAGATATGCAAAAAGTTTAAAAATAGCATTGACTACAGAGATTCAAAAGGCCAATAGTTCCTGTCTTACATGAACAGTGGTTTTAGGCCTACACATGCCTGGGAATGATTCTGGGGCTATTCAGACAAATTCAGCTTTCACCCTAGGTGAAGAGGGGGAATTTTGAAAGTAAATGTGCTTCTTATGTCTTTTTAGATGTTTCCTGTCATATGCAGAGTGGCCAACATAGTTTCTCTAGCTTGTGGCAATAAGGGGAGATGGGTTAACAAGTTATTTGAGAAAGGTCCAGAACCTTTCACGAGATACATTTGAGTATATGTACTCTGGGTATGTCATATAGACTCACGGAATGCTTTTAATCGTTCATCCATGTATCACATTCCTCAAATATCTAGTTAGTGATTACTGTATACCAGGCACAGCTGTTGTTTGGGGAATAGGGAAGTAAAATGAAACACTCAGCCTCGTGGAATTCATAATTTAGAAAGGGGGAGCAGATAAATGAGTAAATCAGCAAGTGAATCTAATAAAATGTTCATCAGACAGTAAGTGTCACAACAAAAGACAGTATGGAGCAATGTAAACTAGGGTACAGGGTATTAGGAAGGCAGTGTGAAGGGCAGCAGTTGACATCTCTTAGCATTTATTGTTTTCTGGGAATGCTACACCGTGACATTGGGATGGATACAGAAGGAATCAAGAGTCAGCCAGCCAGATTCCCATGCCACATGGAAGGAGAGGTGGTAGCAGTGGTCTTGGGGTGAAGTGTATGTATCCTGAGGAGAAACTGTTGGGGGACTGGACTGGGAGAAAGAGGAAGATGTAGGGGACAGACAGCAGCAATGTGGGGGTGTATTAGCTTCCTTTTAGAGTAAGCCAGCAACATGGGAAAGATGGGAGAAAAGTAATGACAGCATCCATCTCTCATTTCAAATCATCCCTGCATCTGCTACCTACAAAGGAGACGATGGGAAAGTACAGGTAAAAATAAGTATGTGAGGAGCCAGTGCTGTGATTCATGTTGGTGGCTGGAGCAAGGGCTGTAGTGAAGGTGCTGAGAAGTGGTCGGCATCCCCATAGGCAGACAGTCAGACAGACAGAAGAAGAGGTGGAGCTAGAGATCTGCGTTAACGTGGACTGACTCGCTATTTGGATAACATATGGAACTGAAGATAAAGAAATCGTCAGACTGACTGGGTTTTCTAGGGCCAGTGCCCTGAAAGATCTCAACTTATGATTTAGTCAGGTGGGAAGACTCCAGGAGGAACATGTTTCGGAAAGGGAAGAAGTTCAGCAAGTCAGTTTGGGGATAGCCACTCTATGGAGCTGTCCCATGGATAATTAGACGGATGAGTTGGAGGCATAGGGGAGAACTATAGATGTATGTGTAAATTTGTAAATGCAATTTTATTAATTTTTCTTATGAGATTAGTTAAAATGGCAGGAAATGACAGTAGCTAGGAATGTAGGCATTGACCTGTGAGAGTAAAATTGAGTATAGCTCAGTTGGGAAGTAGTGAAGATCAGAATGGCCTTTGGTTATCCCCTGACTCACAGACAACTGTCCGTGCAAGGCTTCTATGAGGCTTGGATCCACTCATCAGCAAGCTGCAGGAGCATCTTCAGCATTCTTTCCCCATCAAAAGCTGCTCAGCAATATTTTAGACTGCATTCTGACATATGAGGAATCACAAAAATTTTTCTGGAATCCACTGCCTTCTCCTAACAATTATAGAAAGATAATAAGTATTACTGGGGCTGAGCCTCAGTTGGATTTGTACACAGTTGCCAAATGGTGAAAGAAAAACAAGGATCCCAGCTTACTCTGAGTAATGCAACAAAAATGGCTAATAGTTATTTCGTGCTTAATATGTTCCAGGCGCTGAAAAATATTAATTAGTTTCCATGATGACCTAATAGTAATGCTAGCTACTGAAAGGCAGATATTGATATTACTCAGATGAGGAAATTGAGGCACAGAAATGTTAATTAAACCAAGGCTTGTAGTCAAGAAGTGGAAAAGTTAAGTGCCCTGTCTGCCTAGAATAAAGTCCTTTGATCTAACAGAACATCCTGTATGTGCGATATGACAATTTTCTTCATGAAAGCAACTTTCACAATTATAGAAAGAAGGCAAAAAAGGGGAAAAAGCTATTAGTGTACAAATAAATATGTTAGTTTCATTGCCCAAATAGGGAAGGGAACTTATTCCTAGCAATAGGAGAGAATGACTCCTTTTCCTAGTAAAAACAGATTCACACAATAGAGTTCACAGGAAAATAAAAGAGGAAAAAGAGGGTCGTAAGTGTGAAGTTCAAGTTCTGATGTCATTGTTTTCTCACAGTGTCATCTTGAAGACTTCACTTTTTAAAAATTTTTAAATTTTTAATTACTTTTAATAATGAATAACAATGTGACAGTTTCAAAATACATTAGTAGTACATTCTCAATAATTGATACAATGCATTGTTGTTCTCCTAATAGTTATACAGAGCGCAGGGTGTAGACATGATAATTTTTTCTAATGATTATTGGTACAAAAAATTTCTTCTCATTGAACTAAGAAAAGTTAGTTGTATACAAAATCCAATATTCCATAATTGCAATGGGTTATTGGCAGAACTGGCAATGTCAGAAGCTGTTGGTTTAAGCCTTTTATAGCTCAGCATACTAATCTAGCTTTATTTTATGCCTCATGGTTAAACTTTTCTGCTGGGTGGTTAAGGGCAAGTTAAAGTGAGACCTGTATAATAAAACATGTAACTTTTTGTATCTCCCAAGGTCAGTCAAATCCCCTCAGTATTTACTTTGGAACCATGTACAGTGCTTTGTAGAACTGTTGTCAGTGTCAACCATCTGGATGAGTCATAGCCATTGCTTGACCAGTTTGTTCTCTGTGAAAGCCAAAGAGAATGTTTTCTCTCTAGGTGACTCTCCTTAGGCACACTACACATCTTCAAACGCTTTCCTCTGTAGTCCCATAATCTTTGAACAGAAATTTTGGGAAACCACTGAGTTATAGGATGTTATAGCACAGGTTTTCTTATGGCCTGGGTCCTCACTGACCTTGAAGGACTAGGGCCATAATATTGGCAACCCTCATAGCCCTTATTTTTCTCTAATTTTTGGTCTGTAAACTTATATTCTTAACCCTCCAGAAGAAAAGCCTCGTGATGCTATTACTCTATAACATAGGTACTTGAGCTTAACATCACTGTCTTTCTGAGTATCAAACATCTTCGACTTAACTTGGAATTCGTATTATCTATCAATCATTGATATTCTAATAAATCTCTATAAAATGTGATAAAAACAGTTACACATTTTTACACAGAAATTTAGAAATCTAAGCATATCCAAATTGTAGCTTGTCAATCCTAAGATATTTTTCCTGGTCTCTTACTCTCATTTAATAGCCTTTTGTGTTTTCTTGTAAACCAACCATTTACTTGAGAGATTATAGCAGTAACTAAAATTACATTAAAAGCAGCACACATCTAAAAGACCAGAACGACAGACATCCCGACCATAGTTTTACCATTACAAATTGTTATCCTCAGTGTAATAAACCTTTTGGAGGTTCTTAGAACTGTTTTCTAAATCATCCTGTGTGTGGTGTTGCTCCTGCCATCTTACCTGTGTTTTATGCTTGCAGTCAGTTAGTTATTTAACCCTTAAGTCTTTGATTTCCATTTGGCTGTGTTATGCCTCTCCAATTTTATTTCTTCTTTTGAGTTCTTACGCTAAGGAGACTATGTGATATTTACACATGTAGGTCTGATTTATTTCACTTATGATTATATCTTCAAGATACATCCATTTAGTATGAAGTCTTCTAGTTTATCATTCTTTATAGCTGAGTAGTATAAATATATATTTCATTGTATAAATATAACACATCTTTTTCAACCATTCTTCAGATGGTGGGCATTTTGTTTGTTTCCAAGATTTGGCTATTACAAATTGGGCTGCTATAAACATAAGTGCACAGATATCGCTATGATATGATGTTTTTAGTTCTTCTGGAAAAATTCCTAGTAGAGGGATAGCTGGATTGAATGGAATTTCAGTTCTAGTTTTTTAAGGAATCTTCACACTGCTCTCCATAATGGTCAATTCTCTAGGCCTATGATAATTTGGCATGGCTTTTAGCATCTAGAGACATCATTCATGGATTTACTATTTATCATACTAAGCATATAATGTATTACCTACTCCATTGATGTGATATTTTTTCTAGTACTGGGGATTGAACTCATGCTATTGTTCATGCCAGAATCTAACACTGAGCTATAGCCATAAGCCTCTTCTTGGGTTTTAAAAAACTTAGTTTCAATTCACTATTACTAAAACAGTTCTCATTCTTTTTCGTTCTGTTTACATACACACTTTATTTCATTTTCTTCCTTAGAATTCCATCTAGGAAAACAAAACAGCACATAAGAACCAAAATTCATCAGAGTATTTAGCTAATAAATTTAAGAGCCTGTGTCTTACACTTTTAATTATCTTTGGTAGTAACTAGAAGTTGGGTGTGACAGATACAGCTAATTCTGACTCAGTTGTCTGAGATGTACTCACTTCATTTTCTTTTTTATGACCTTTTCAACAAACAGGGATACACACTGAATATTTGTTTGCAAGCCAAAGAGTCAGTAAGTAGGTTGAGTTAGGCCCCCACCCACAGTTCCTGGTGTTCCTAGAGCAGGCAGGCTATGTTCTGTTCTGCATGCAACTTAAGCATTCTTGTGGCTAGTTTCTTTCAGCTGACTTTCTGTATAGAATGAGGGACTACATGCCTCACTCGCACAAGTACTTCAGGGAAGGAAATCCACTCAGCTCCTTCCTTGAGGGACTATTTCCTGTCCCCTGGTCATTCCTGCTGTCTGGAAGCTTATAACCTGTGTCTGGAGGCCTTGGTGGAACTACACAGCCACCACATCAACATAGTGACCAAATACCTTATCACAGCTGCAGCCAAATCCAGGAGTAGGGGACCAAGCCACCTCCTAGGACCCCCACAGGCTCTAGAAAGCAGAGGCACTGGTGGATCTACAGTAATATTCCATTGTATAAAAATACCATATCTTTCTCAGCCATTCTTCAGATGATTGCCATTTTGGTTGTTTCCAAGATTTGGCTATTACAAATTGTGGTGCTATAAATTTATAGGTGCAAAGAAATCACTATGATACGATATGATATGATATGATATGATATGATATGATATGATATGATATTATGCTCCGAAGAGCATCAGGAATTGTATTCTGGAGCTCATCTTCTGTCCCCTGGGCCAGGGGCTCATCTTCTCCCCAGTAGGCCAGAACCCCTAGAGGAGTTAGCTGGGTTGGAGAATGAGGGTCTGGGCTCTGCTCTATAGAGTACTATGCTCTCATGTGCAGAGAGCCATTGTTCTGAGAGCAGAGTTCTTGTGGCCAGAAACATTCCTGCCATAGCTCACCATGACCAGCAGCCAGCAACTGTGGACACTTTCCTATTCAGAGCGTTGGACAGCTGCTGTGTCTAACTACTTGAGCCAGGTAAGAGAAAACCAATGTATATTTCACCCTCCCCCCCCCAAAAAAAAAAATGCCCATAGACAGATTCCTTCCCTGGTAGAATTTTCAAAGGGAAAATTTACATTAGTAAGTTGCTCAAGGATTAGAGCAGAGCTTCCTTTGACTACAGACCAGACCTCTCTCTCTCTGCAAGTCATGACTTCGGTGGCTGGAAACAGAGAATGTACCAGTGGGGGTGAAGGGAAGAGCATGCTGACAATAGAAACTTGGAAGTCACAGTGAGAAAATGAGTAGTTGATGATGGGGGACCCTAGAGACTCTTTCACATGTTATGCAGTTTTGCAAATTCTATTTTAATCCCCTTCCATATTTTTAGAAGAATGTTTTGTTCTCTTTACACTGCAAGTCTGTACTTACAAAATGAATCCGTTGACCCCTCCAAGGTAAATGAGCGAAGCAGCAATGCGTAGTACATTCACATGTTTAAGTGTGCAAAGAAATGGAACTGTTTTTATCATCTTGTTTCCTATCTCAAAGTTGCATTTCACAATGATAGAAAACCAGACTTATTTTACTCTTGCAAATTTATAGTAAATGATATTAATTTAAAACTTGTTCCCTGTGTGCACGTACACCTGCCTGGGATTGTGTCTGAAGCCTAGGAGGTCTATTTATCACAGTGGTAATGATAACAAACACACACTCATCTAGTGGCCTCTGTCTGGAAGTCCCTTCCCCATGGGGACACTGGCCAAGTGGACCTAGCAGTGTGTTTCATCCTGGATAGAGACATCTCGAATTCCTCAGAGTCGTATCATGCACATAAAAATCCACGGGATTCTTCCCCATTTCTTCAGAGTATTGGGTATGGTAAGGCCAGCTCAAGACCTCTGCTCAGCCCTGATGTCTGCTGTCTCCGTGCTCTAGCACTGGCTAGGTGAGTCTGGACCACATCAGTCCCCGGGGCTCATACTAAAAGGGTCTGTGCCAGGTCTTAAAGGCACTGGAGGCTCTGGTTGTCTCCTATCCCCTTGCTGTCCACCAACATGTGGAGTTGGGGTGTGGCAGGAGGCAGGCAACAGTGCCCCCCTGTGTCTGTTGCTCATGGAGAGAGAACTCTGTGTCATGGGGGTGCTATGGGGGAACCCTATTTCCATGTGTCCTCTCCACCCATTGTTGTGGTCAGAGTATCAGCTCTAAAGACCTGGGCTCTCATCATTCATAAAGCCTTTTTCTCCTATACATTGTTCCTGTCTTGAGCTTGCAAGGTCTACCTTGAACTTCAAAATGTGAGGAAAGTAATCTTTCTTTCTCTTTCATTTGCTTGGTATCAGTCCACCTAACAGGGCCAGTTTTGCCTTGGGCCACAGCAGGGCCCAGCAGGTGGAAAAGCCCTGGACTGGGCATGCAGAACCTTGCTCCTCCCTGCTGTCATTCTGGAGAGACCAGAATGCGCCTTTTAGTATATGACCTGGGTTTGAATTTCCATTTCCCATTGCTTTTAAACAGTATGGCTCTCAGTCAATCTCACAGACTCCTAGCCCTGTTTCCTATTCTTATGGAATCAATTTGATTATATGGATTTCTGGGTGAATAGAGATAACAGAAAGTGCGCTATCTGAAACAAAGGAACGTAATTGAAGGAAACGTTACTTGGGCATGAAGCTGGGCTCAGAGTTCTGTACAGATCCCAGTTGGAAAGAAAACACCATGCTCCTCATGACTAGTATCCAGAGTCTGCATAGTACTAGTCATCCTTTATCATGATACCAGAAAAGCGAATGTCAGACAAACCAAGGGCTCTGGGAGCTGAAATGCCTCCACTTGTATTCCAGCACCATCACATTTGAAGCTGATGCACACGTTGTTTAACTGTTTAGAGATACAACTCTTGCTCTGCCATGAAAGAAGACACATCATAATTACTGCTTGGAGTAACATCTGTTTGGAAAACAGATGTTTTCCAGCTTGCAATGGAATTACATTCCAATAAACATACCATAAGTTGAAAATGCATTCAATGTACCCATTGCATAAAACACAGCTCAGCAGCCCCGTCCACTACAGAGAATCTATTTCAAGCCCTGCTGGCCCTGGGGTGGTTCCTCATGGAGAGAGGGTCCTTCTGCATGCTATTAACTACAATCAAGGCTCAAAATTCAAGACATGGTTTCTACTGAATGCATATTGTTTTCACATCATTGTAAAATCCCAGTCGTAAGTTGGGGTGGCATACAGGCCTAAATAACTGACGACTGTATCAGCAGAGTCAGCCTGGCTTTGTCCTAAGGAACTTATCCAGGTCTCCCTATAAGCTAGAAGACAGTTGGAAGTGGCCGTCTACCTCCTAGTACATGGTGAAGAAAAGGGAGAATGGGCATCCTGAATGAGCCACCGCATGAAGCAGAATGGAGATGTTGCTTCAAAGCCCAGAGGTGCAGGTGGGGCTATGACAAGAAGTCTGATGGGGTGCTTCTCCTTCACCCCGTAGACTAACCAATGGGATTCACCAGAGCCAACTAGACTGGTTCCCTTGCCATTGTTTCCAGCCTGCAGGATTCGGTCCTGAGTTTCCAGTCAATGTTGGACAGAATTAAATGGAATGGGAAGAGGCTTACAAATGTTTTGGATTATTTATTTATTTATTTATTTATTTATTTATTTATTTATTTATTTGGCAAAGAGTCTCACTATGCAACTTGGACTCATAGTGATCTGCCTGTCTTCAGCCTCTCCAGTACTGGGATTAAAGGCATGTGCCACCATGCCAGGTCTCCTGGGCTGGCTCAGGGCTCCTAGCGGCTAGCTTGGCGCAGCATGTCTTGCCAGGTATGGAATGTTTGTTTCAAGATTTTCAGACATAAAGGGTATGCATATCAGTGACAAATGGTGAATAGTAGAAATAATTTATTATCTATGAGGATACTAACACAAGCTGCAGAAGATGCCAGTGAAGGCTCAAAGACCCAGTACTGTGTATCCTGTGTGGTCATTTCCTAACAAGAGAAGTGGTTGGTCTAGTTGAACATTTCCAAGTCATCATTATCACATTTGTGAATGAGGGCAATAGCTGCACTGTGATGTTTCTGGGCAAAGTAAAATGAACATGCATGTGTGATACTCATGGCCCTGAGTGAATCCAGGGACAGATGCTGACCTAGGCCTTGGAGCACGTGTCATGGGCATATGCTTCAATCCAGATGCACCTGGAAGAAATTCTAGTCTCCAAAATGTCATGATTTCACAGTATTTAATTGACAATTCCCAGTCTGGAGGGGACAGAGAAAAGTTCTGCAAGTTGTTACTCAGAAAAGAATTTCATTTAAGACACTTAATCTTATTCCCAGGGTTCCTATAGAGGTGAGAAAAAACATGCATATTTTCTCTCTATCTGAAGGAGGCTGCTATTTGATTACTACAGAAGTTTAGTCTAACTCTTGAGAACCGGGATTATTTCTCCCTGTGATGGTGAGGCTCATCAAATGTATGCTGTCTTGAGCTTCCCTAATTAGAACTTATAGTTTTGTAGAAAATGGAAACAACAAATGAGATGAGGAGGGAGAGAGAAGAAGGAGAGAGAGATAAGAGAGAGAGAAAAGTCTGCAAGCTGGGAACCTGAGGCAGAGCTGATGCTGCGGCTGAAGCCTAAAGGCCATCTGCTGGCAGAATTCTTAGTTCCTTCTTTCTTGGGGGAGGGCAGGAGTCCTTGTTCTCTCAAGGACTCTTCAACTGACTAGACGAGGCCCATCCACATCATGGAGGGCAATCTGCTTTCTTCAGAGTCAGTCTAAACATGAATCTTGTCCAAAAAGACCACACAAATACAGGCACAGAATAATGTTTGAGTAATCATCTGGGTGCCATGGACCAATGCTAGTGACATACATTCACTATTACAAATCACTCAGTCCCCTGCCTCCTGGTGCTAAGGACCCAAATTGGGCCCATGTCTACCCTGGGCAAGCATGCTACCGCCAGACCACATGCCTAGCCCATGGGAATACTATCTCTTCCTGGAAATGAGGATACTACCTTCCAGACATTGGCAGTGCAGGGTGAACCTTCACCTATGAAGGGAGGAAGGTCTTGAAGGCCACACCTGTACACATGTTCACAGTCACCTGTATGGCCACTCTGATCACCACTGTTAGGGACAAGGAGACAGTGAGTCTTTTGAAGGTTGTGCCTGCATGCAGCCAGACTACATTTGTTAATGTTCAGGGAGACTTCCCAAGATGAATTTTAAAACACACAGGTACACAAGCATTCAAGAAGAAGTATCTGGATAACATGATATTTGTAATGTGTAACATAGCACTCAGGGCTCTGACCTCTTGACTCTGGGATCACTCTACTTGGGCTTGCCTCAAACTGGGACATAGTTTGAGATCACTCACCTTTCAGAGGGTGAATCTAAAGTGAGCGCCTATCTCTCAGGGTTAGTCTGAAATTCACTTCATGTTGTCTTCAAACCAGGACTAAAGGTGAAATAAAACTAACCCTTTCCCTCCCAATAAAGATAAGAGAAAGAGATGGAGAGGGAGGAGAGGAAAAGAGAAAGAGAAAAGTAAGGAAATCCTGAGGTCTTAATTAAGGATCTAGAGTGCAAAATCTTTTCCTTTCTTTGTGTGTGTGTGTGTGTGTGTGTGTGTGTGTGTGTGTGTGTGTGTGTGTGTGTGAGAGAGAGAGAGAGAGAGAGAGAGAGAGAGAGAGGATCTCACTATGTATTCTAAGTTGACTACAAATTCACAACAATCTTCCTGCCTCAACTTCCTGTGTGCTGGAATTATAGATATGCACCACTATGCCTGACTGGAGTTCAAAACTTTCCATACATACAAGTTAACTTCTCCTTCTACAAGAATGATTTTCAACTACCAACTTTTGTCTTGATTTTTTTCTTTTTTTTTTTTTTTTTTTGGACAGATGTTCTATTTGCTTTGCTCACTTAACAGTAAACTTAATAAAGAAGTCGGTTATGATTGCTTTCTGAAATGCAAGCGCCAGTTAAATTTTGCAGTTTAGCATCTGCTCCACAGTAACATTAAAAATAAAAGAACTTAAGTTATTGAGTGTCGGCATCATCAAAAAATAAATGAATTGTTTTGCACAGCCATTTCTTTTGTGAACTCACACGTCTATTGGACTGCAGGCTTCTATGGCTGTTATAGAGAACAAACCAATTTCTACTGCGCATTTACCCTTTAATTGTCCATAAAGACTTCTTGCTCCTTGAGGTTTCTGTTCTACATGAGGAGCAGCCAAGAGCAGCAGGTTCCCAGGCTCCCTCCTCCTTCCCCAGCCCATGTTCCTCCTCCCAGGGGGCAGCATCATGGGGCCACAGCAACTTCCCTTGGGAGAACAAGCATTTTAGAAAACCAACTGTCTTATTACTGTATCTTTAAAACATGCAAAGTAAGCATCCATTTGGAATTATACTCTACATTACCTTGCTGTTACATAAAAGCTTTTATTTAAAATGTATAATTTGCCAATTAATTGTGACAATTAGTAATTAATCACTAGACTGATTCCATAAATAATGTGCAGATGGCTTGAAAACAATCATAATTTCACAGTGTCTTACATTTCAAGTTCATGCTATCTGGATGCAGCAAGATCATCTGTCTGCAAGCAAAGTCAAAGACAAACTGCTGCTGCTTACAGCTTATAATGCACGTAAGTTACACACGTATGTCACACAGGGAACAAAAGGGTGAGATTTAGTATTAAGAACCGCACATCAGTTGTCAGCAGCGAGAGGAGAAGAAAAAAAAAGTGACGGTGGTGATGGAAGAGAGGGTGTCATATCCATTTCATACCGAAAGCAGTGTCACACTGTGTCTCTACCGGGCAGGTCTGCTTTGTAGATGGCACAACTTTTCTTTGCTCTTTGGACACAAGATTGAGAACAGGAGCTTGAGTAGGCTGAGGAAAGTGTTCCCAGGGCCAGACCTTGCAGTGCCTGCACTAGGAGAGTCAGCCAAGCTGGTTTGCATATCACGATGGCCTCAGTTGAGCCCATGTCGCTGTTCCCACCTTTACAATTGTGCTCCGGATGCTGGGGACGCTTTGTAAAAATTGACTTAAAGATCCTTCCAGAGCCTGGAGTTCTCTGACTTGGGTTTGTTCCTAAGTACACCGCGGGGAATGGTGCATAGTGGCTGTCGGAGGAGGGACCTCCCTGCCGTGTGCAGAGGGGCCTGCTCAACCTGGTTGGTGCATGAGGTGTGGTGGGCGCGTTGCAGCAGCCCCCAGCAGGAGGTCAGTGTACTGCTCGGCCAAGGACAAGCTAACTCTGAGGCTCCACATCTGGCCTGGAATTCTAAGGCGTCTGATGATTTTTCTCTTGAGAATGGACATCTGGGTCACGATGAAGGTGATAGTGATGCAGGAAGAAAAACTGATCTCCCAACCTGAAAAGACACTTGGACGAGTTCATGTTCTCTAAAACCGAAGAATGAATTTTAGGAACAAGACGGAGGTTTATTATTTTTTTTATTTTTTTTTATTTATTATTTTTATTCTTGTTTCAGAACCTTTGTTTGTTTATTCACTCATTTTTATGGCCGGCTCAGCCCATCCCAAGGTCAGGGCTGGCGCAGCATGTGGTGCCGGGGATCGAACCGCAGTCCCTGAAGCCGCCCAAGCTTCCCCAAACAGGGGCTTTAGACAACTGAGCCATCCTGCCGGGCCCAAGACGGAAGTTTAAAATAGAATATTTATTGTGAAAGAAAGCTTCTCTCCAAGAGGGGAATAGAAGGGGGACTCTAGTGGGTTGCCCTGGAAACTGTCTTTGTTAGGGGGTCTCATAGAGCAAACCATGTGATTAGGCAGACCTAAGGTGAAACTAAGGGAACGTACTTAGGTAGTCATGAGATGGGACAAAGTCATGGTCGATCAATGAGATTATAAGCATCCTTGTTCAGGTAAAATTGATTAAATCGGGAACAAACTGGGAACCAAGTCACGTAGCAAGCAGGCAGGAATAAGGAATAAGGGTTCTTTCTATTGGGGTTGAGTTTCTGCCTCATTTAGGCTCTTTTAGGGTGATTGATACTCATTTAGAATACCAATCCCTGATACTTAACTTTAAGTGAGTGGGCGGCTGCATTTCTTTACTCTTGTTTTAAGGTCTAGCTAACAGGTGTGGCACCTGTCTCTTGCAAAGCTGTAATAGCCAAGTTGCTTTCTATATTACCCTCGAGGGCCTGGCCCTATCTGACTGCCTGTAATATTTTTATCTAATTTGTCTGCCTACAACAATATGACATAACATGTATTATTTAACAGCACCCTCAATTTATCCATAACTTTAGGTCCATGCCCAGCTGCCCTCTGAGCCTATTCCAGGGATTAGGAAGCAGGAATAGAATGGCTCTTTTTTTACATTGTCTCTGCTTGCAAGTCTGCCTAACGACCACCAGGGGGAGAGAGCAACCTGCAATAGTCAGTGCTACACGCCAAGACAGCTACGGGTTTCGCCTCATTTCAAAGGCTGAGGGCTTGTCCTGCTTGTCAGGGCTTGTCTTTCTCCTAGGAGGGCTGGGAAAACCTAAAGAAGATGTCTTATTAAGCTGTCTTAGAGACAGGGTCCCGTCCCTAGATGGAACCACATTGAATCAGTCAAGATGGGTCTCTCTGGCCTCAAAAGCTTATAAAAGTGAATAGAAATAATAATTATATTTTTGTGTGTTTGCTTTACTTAAAAAGAACACCACTGTTTTAATTGAAGATTTCTTCACACCATCTCTGTAACCAGTGTTATCTGAGAATCTTACTGGCAGACCTGCTTATCTGGAGAAAAATTGTGAAAAGCTGCAACAAGACAGAGCCCTGAGGAAAGATCACATAAAATATTCACCAGGGAAACCAAGCCAGTGCCTTGGACTCTGAGAGAGATTAGTTGGTCTTTTGTACACAAGAAAAGACAAATGCTATCATTGCAGTTAACCCTGCTTCTCTTCACAGTCTAGGGACATGGCTTGAAGGAAACACTTAATATCAAAAAGGCCAGTCATGTGTTGCCCACATGCAAATAGACCATTGCTGGAAAGGTCCTGTTATGGCAGTCACTGAAGCACTGTACAGACCAGGGCCATGGGACAGCTACCTAGCCTGTTCACGAAGTCCCACCTTCTTTGAAAATAGAAACCAAGCCATAAAGAAGACATACATAAGTACTGACCATATTTTATGTATTCACATAGAATGACTACTTAGGATGCTGAGCACAGAATCACAAATTCTCATAGAAAACCAAAAACAGATCTAGATTAAACATAGTGCAATCTCTACAGCCACATAATAAAAATGCTTTTGATGCTGGCAATTGCAAAAGAGTATGATGTCCATGCAAATCTTCACTCCCAACAGCCTTTTTTTCTGTATCATTTGGTTGGGTACAAATTCCAGTTCATCCACTTGACTCATTTCTAAATCATTGAGTGTCAATTTTTAGGGTAATAAAAACATACTGATGTTAATAGGTTCGGGTTATGTTCAGTAACACATAATAATGGTAGATACATAGCATTTATATAGAGCAAATACGGAACTGATTGTTGCTGCTATTATTGCTATTACTAGTTTCAAAGGATTGTTAGATCCATGGTTGAACAGCAGGGAAGGAAAGCTTGCTCACTTAAACCCAAGCCATAGAGTTGCTAAAGAGTTCCATGCATTTCTATTCTCTCATGCTTCCTTTGGAAGAAAAACTTTGGTCAGAAAAATGTCTTAAAAACACAAAGAAATAATTACAGTATTGCTTTCTCATATTTTAAGAAAAATACTTTGTTAACACTGTTTGACCACTCTCATGTTCACTATGGAAGAACTTCATTCCAACTACTAAGTTGCAAATAGTATAAGTTATGCATTTTTACAGTTTTGTTGTGGGGCATCACTGCACTCTTTTAGATAACTCAAGGGCTGCAGCATAGCTCGGTGCTAAGACACTCACGTACTGTGTGTGAGGACCAGGGCACCTGGGCATGTGCATCCACCCATGCCCACACATGCACACACAGGTGAATGTGCACACAGAGGCATACATACACACACATGGACACACACACACATGCAAAGGCATACACACACACACACACACACACACACACACACACACACAGAGGCACATATTGCTGGAGATACTGCAGAATTTGAAAAGCAGAGCTAGGATTCCAGCCAGAATGTCCCATAAAGATATTGGCAAGGAGCAGCTGGATTTCTGGGTAGAGCAGTGTAATATCCTGTTGCACACAGGATTAGCTGGGCTGTACATTGTCCCACTCCTAACTTCCTGTTTTGTGTTGACAGCCCTATGATGGTGGCAATCCTTCTATCAACCCAGTGTTGTATTTTACGTAAGAAATGAATACCAAGGATGTAAGTTTGTTTTTCTTTCATGTTCTGAAATATATGGAGTAGAAGTATTTTTACCTACTACCTCAAATGACCCAAGTTGTTCTAGTCTGTATTGAGAAATTTCTTCTCCCTCCTGGCTTAAGAAAGCTACTGACAACTAAGACTTCGAGGCCACAGAGCATATAATAGGGAACAAGCAATATTTTCCTAAAAAAAAAAAAAAAAAAAAAAAAAAAAAAAAAAAAAAAAAAAAAAAAAAAAAAAAAAAAAAAAAAAAAAAAAAAAAAAAAAAAAAAAAAAAAAAAAAAAAAAAAAAAAAAAAAAAAAAAAAAAAAAAAAAAAAAAAACCTGGCAAGAATTGTTCTTACATCTGTCCTCCTTTCTGTTGGTGACATCTTAATCCTATCAAATTCCTAGTGAAAAGGGAAAATAGCAGGGCACTTCTTTCACAGACTAAGTGTACATGCAACAGAAGAGCATGGCTCTGTTTTGAAGAGGAGGAAGACTCAGGGGTTGAATGAATGCCAAGATGGTCAGAAAACCTGCTTGTATTACATCTTTCCCATGTGATCCAATTTTCTCAGTGCCTTTCCTGTTCCTCAACAGTTTCTTCAGAAGAAAATCTAAATCTTCTTCCAATGTATGAGAGATGGATAATGGACGAGAGGGTTAGCATTACATAATGAATCCACATTTAAATGGTATCCAGGTTCAAAGAGAGCCACTCAGTCAGCTTTCCACTGCTGGGATGAGGCACTTGATACACTTTGGCCCTAAGTGTCACAAGCTCATGGTCCATGGTCAGCTCACTCGGTGGTAGGATCCTCATGATGGGCTCAAGTATCAGAAGCAGTACTCTGAGCCCAAAGCACAGAAGCATGGAAGGGACCTGCTCTGGTCCCCAGTGTCACATGCCCTTCACCTGCTCCTACAGCTAAATCCCAGCAGCTCACTCAATGTTGGGCCTGTCAGTGCGTAAACCCACAGTGGAAGTGCGTATCCTCACACACCACCTTCCCAGGAGTCCTAATCTAGTCAGGCTAACAAAACTAACTGGCTTAAGTCAGTATGACACCTAACCACATCTCCTTAAACCATACTTCACTTCCAAATAAACACAATGACAAGGTTATAATTCTGCCTCACATGACATAATTATGCTGCTTACAACCAGAAGTACACTAACTCTTCCTCTTTAGTTCCAATATAGCTCAAAAGTCCTAGTAAAAATTCCATTGTCATACTCAAGATTGGTGAAAGCTGTGAGTGCTTACAAAATTTTTTTGAATGTACAATCTCAAGGTAAAAGAGCACAGGGCAAAAGTTCCCATTCTGCAAGGGAGATCAGAGCAAGACTGACATTCAGTGAGGTGAACACGAAGTCCTGCATGCAGCTCCAGGTCCAGCAGCTGAGCTGGGGTGAGGTCAGATGTGAGCTCCAAAACCTTGGTCAGCCCCACCTCTGAGGCCTCACTGGTTACAGGCTGGGTCTTCTCCCTTGGTCTGGCTCCACTTCCTGCCTGAGGCTTTCCTCAACAGACTTCCCATGTGCCTGGCCTGCTTCCAGGGGTCTCCATTGCAACTTTGACTTCACTTTTGCAGCAGCCTTAGGAATCATACTGTCAGTAGCTTCCGACAAGGACTCTGGTTCCCTTGGTTCCCATACCTCCCTTTAAAATCTAAGTGAAAACCAGCATGACCTCACAGTCTTCATACTCTGTCTGCCTGAACAACCATGATTACTCAGGCTGATGCGATGGTCTGCCTTCAGCTCAAGCGTGTCCAAGTCCCTCTGAGCCACCATGGCTACAGAAGCCTCTGAATGCCTGGATGGTTGCGCATGGAGAATGAATCAAGCAGTCAGTCCCCTAGCTACCCTACTCAATCAGTGGTCCCAAGGACATTCTTACCAAAGCAGTCTGTCCAAGGAGCTGACATTTTCGTACGCTTACACCTGAAAAGAATGAGTTTGCTAATTCTGGAGATGCTCTCAAGGCAGCTCTCTTCTTGTAGTAGACTGAAGTACTCCTTTTCCCAATGAATTCATACAAATCCCTAACATCAGAGTCCTTCTGGTCGCTACCACTCCCACATCTCCAGAATGCACTGCCTGTCATCCTCACTTGCTGCTATTGTCACAATCACCTCATAATCCCATTTATATACCTGCCTCCTCCACTTAGGTTTCAGCCCTAGGAAATCATCCCAGCATGCCCCAGGCCTCGACAGACAGTACCTAATACTTCTGGAATGAAGGAAAATATAAGTAAGCTGAGAGAGCCCATTAGAGGTCAAGATAACAATGTAAGCACTTCTCAAATATCTGAAGTAGATGGGGCAAAGGACACCTTACTCCTCTGTCTTATCAAAGCCTAATTATGGATGGAGGATATGCAACCTGGGACTAATGACTTTGTGAATATTTCCCTCAACACATTTTTATTCCAGTAGCATCTTTGTTTTGTTTTGTTTTGTTTAAATTATGGCATGCTCAGCGTGCTTGGGGGTGGGGCTGGCACAGCACCTTTTGCTGGGGATCAAACTGTGGTCCCTGCAGTTGCCTAAGCTTTCCTAAGCAGGTACTTTAGACCACTGAGCCATCTCACTGGCCCTATTCCAGTAATATCTTATTTAAGTTTGTTTTAAGAAAAGTTTTGAACTGAACTCTGAGACTTGGAGTATGAGCATCAAGGATGGCACAGATAAAAGTGTTCACGATGTGAAGTAGACAGAAGATATATTTCAGTGATGTAGTGGCTGCATATGTGTTATTTCACCCAGCTTTTACTTTGTAATCTTAAGTTTATCAGGTGGAGAAAACACAGCCCCAGGTGACCTGCTAAAGCTCAAGAGCACAGGAAGAGCTGGCACTAGCCCTTGATCCAGATTGTTTAATCCCAAACTTAATAGTCTCAATGATTCTCTCATGACACAAATGACAAAGGATAAGGAATTTCAAAAACTAGAAATCACTGATGTGATAGAGAGAGGGAGGAGACAGGCTACAAGCTGGCCTGGCTTGATCTTTGCTAAGTGATTGGACAGAGGTTTTAGTCCTTCAATACCAGCTTCTTGTAAATCTTATGCCTTCCTTGTGTTTCATCTCTAAGCTTCTGTGCTGTTCTCAAAACAGAAACCTGGAGGCACGGAAGGCCACAGCAACAGCCTTAACTGGTAAATTGCACTAATGGCTTTGGGCAGAAATTTCCCATAGAGTGAATCACCTCCAATGGCCAGTGAGTCAAGCCACTTAACTCTAATCTTTAATTCATACTTTGTAAATAATTCTATTTACTTTAGAAATCTTTAATTTAAAAGTCTGGTTGAGGGTGGATGTGGGAATGGTTACAGCCACTGGCAGAAGTTCTCACACAGAGAAAAAGAGTGGAGAATGAAAGCAGATGTCCTCTCATTCTCAACAGAAAGGCCATTAGTGTCATACCATCTTTTCCACTGTCTAATCTCAGGGTCACCACTAGGGCTCCTGGTGGTGAAAAAGGGAGGAATCCAAATGGCCTTTGCCATTGATCTACCTGCTATCTTTTCTGTTAGTTTGGCACAGAGATTACATGAAAGTGAGGCATGTGTAGAGAGAAATTTCATAGGTGTGGTGCTTGAAAGGTCCTCCCTAGCTTTCCACAGGGCTTTTCTGAGTGGAGAAAGCAGAAAAGGTTTTAGATTGCTGCTTCCTTAGTGCTTATCTCTGAAAGCCTAATGCTGTCACTTGACTACACTTGACTGCTCCTTCTCTGAAGAGGAAAAGAGGGTTTGGTGTAACAACCTGGGCTAAGAGGAACTGATCCTAGCTGAATTTCTCAGCAGCACTGTGGAAGAGGTGACTGATGCGGCTGCCAATTAGAGTGAAGAGGCTGAATCAGTGGGAGCACACAATCCTGTGTACGCAACACAGGACGATGATGTCATGGCTTCATGAGAGGCCTAAACAATGCAAAGATATCAAAGAGAGCAAAGCAGTAGAGACTAGAGTTTGTGGCTCCAAGCCAGACCTTCCTCAGAGGCCTGATCCTCATGATTTTCATTTCTAGAAAATCACAAGAAAACCTTTAAGCAACTTTTGTATTCGATGCATGTTCTAAACAACACACACACACACATATTTGCGTATGCATACTTGTATACATATGTATTCTGTGACAATAGCACTCATGGCCCCAAGGCATGCACCAGGAGCTATTATATTAGCTCATACAGATAACCAGGTAAATAGTAAGGCTTGTGCCCTTCCTGTGACTAGGTACTTTTTCAAAAGGAAAATGCTTAAGGCTGCATCTGGTGTCTACAAACACTGAGCCTCAAGCTTAAGATAAAACATGAACACTTGGTGGGGCTATGGGATATAAAGAAAGAAAAAACACTAAAACATTCACCTCATATACACTAAGTATTTAGACTGAGTTATATTACTGACATTATTCTGTTTGCTCATGAGTTTTCAGGGAGACACAAACTACTCTAGCGTCCACGATTTTTGGTTTCTTTTAATTTTGATCAAGTTCTAAAGCTGACCTCCCACAATCCATTTTTCATCTCCCTCTGGGAAATCTGGCTTATTACTCCACTGTAGTAAACCCTAAGGCTAGCTGCTAAATCCAGAGACAGCCCACTGCCTTCCTAGGGCAACTGAGACCTCATTTTGACTCCCCTGGCCTTCTGTGTAATCATGATAAGCTGGCATGTACAGGCGGAAACCAAGCACTGTGTGACCTCCTCTCACAGGCCTTGGTTGATGGGCCTCTACATGAGTGGCCTGAACTGCCTCCCACTGTGTGTTTTTATCTTCAGCCCTTTCTAAACCCAAATCCTAGCCTCCTGTATCCCCACAGTGGGTACCTATTTTAGTCTGAGCTACAGGCATACCCCTTTCTCAGCTTTTCAGTTTCAACGTGTGATGACTTTTATATATTCTACAGATCACTAGGTGCCCCCAAATTTCCTGCCCAAGGAGAGTATTGTGTGTAGCTCACACTTGGAAGGAGCATGCTGTAGCCCACATCACAGAGAACACTGGGGTGTAGGGACCTAACAGAGCCAGTCAACACCCTCCCTGATTGTGTGCATATCAGCACCAAGAAGTTCAGGAAAATGTAGGCTTGAAGTTGGCAGGGGCAGGAATTTGAGAGAAAGACAAGAAAAGGAAGTTGGGTGTCAAGAGGTTTATGGAAAGAGAGGAGAGGGGAGGGAAAAGAGAAAAAAGGAAAATGGAAAGGAAGGGAGAGGAGAGAGCAGAGAAGGGAGGGGAGAAGGAGAAAGGGGGAAGAGAAGAAGAAGGGGAGGGGAGCTTAGATGATGTTTTGAAAACTGCTGTTACTGAAGTCAGTTCTGCCTTGAACTTAATAGTCGCCTGAGCCAATAAATTATATCGTACTTAAAAAAATAGCCTAGCCATACTGAACTGATCTCTACATTTTTCCTTAATACATAGCTGTCCTGACATTTGTACTTGCTTTCATGTTTAACTCTCAGCTGTGAGCTTTAGGTTATTAAGTCATTCCTGCTCCTAGTTTCTTAGATATTATAATCTCCCTGAGGTAGGATCATCCTATTCCTGGCTCTTGCTGGTAAAATAAAAGGAGCTGGGGTCTTGGTCCTCATCTGCTAGACTTTCCCAACCCCACCTTTCTGGAGCCTGGTTTCCAGGCCATTCTAAAAAGAGGCCTGGCTGACTGACCTGGGTACCCAGCTAAGCTAGATACTAGGCAGCACTGGGGCACTCTTCTAGGGAAGACTCGAGTCCTTCTTCCTGCTCCAGGTACACCTTAGCCGCTTGAACTTGGAAGACTGGTTAACTACAGCAGACCCCGTATGAGATGGTGAACAGGGTGGCAGATCAGGAGGCCATGAGACCATCCCATCATTCTTAGAGCAAGCCAAGGTTAATAGAAGTGCCAATCATTTCCTGCTCTGCTCTAGTTCTCTTTTTGGAAAATTTCCCTGGCTGTTGTTTTTGCAGCTTAATGGGCTATGCTTATGCTGCATGAACCACCCTCCTGGGATACAAGGTCAAGCAGGTGCAAGGCAAAGAAACAGACAAAAGCTCCTGCATAGTTAAATATTTGATCCACATGGAGGAGGAATGCTCTATGACTACTAAGAAAGTGCATGAATAACCATTTTGATTTAAAATAACTTTCTGAAGATACTGATTTTTAATATTCATTGAGCATTTATTTTTTAAATCATTCCAACATGAAGGAATAAAATATTTCCCAGCTCTGCTCTTTGACTCCCTTAAGCAACAAATCAAATGATTCACACAGCATGTAACTTTTATACCTAGCCTAATGCCCTTGAGGTCCATCAAAACTGTTGATGTATCAACGGTTCATTTCTTTTGATCACTGTGCAGTATTCTGTGGTATCAATATAATGTAATTTTTTAAAAAGATCAGTTCTCTATGGTGAAACATTAATTGTTCCCAGTTCTGGGCTACTAGAAGTAGAGCAACTGAGAAAAATTATAAAGATTTTCATGTGGCCATTTTTGTTTTCAGTTCTTTGGGTAAATACCCAGGGATATGGTTGCTAGGTAAGTTAAATGTATGGTTAGAATTTTAAAGAAGCTGTGAAGCATATTCCGAAGGGACCACACAACTTTACATCCTCACCAGTGATGTGTAAGTGATCAAAGTATCCTTGCATCCTGGTCAACATTCAGTACTGCAACAAATTCTAACTTTGGTGATTTCGATAGGTGTGCGCTGGTACCTCCCTTCGTGTCTTAGTTTCCCTCATGACCCAGTGATGCTGCACATCCACTTTCCCAGTGCCAGTGTGCCATCTATACATCCCCAGGGTGAAATGGTTCTTCATCTATTTGTCCATTGTCCAATTGAATCATTTAATATATCGCTGTTGATTTTTCCCCATTTTAAAAATAATTTTATTACTTTTAATAAGAAATAACAGTGAGACACTTTCAAAACACACTAATAGGACAGCCCAGTCCTGGGGATTGATCCAGCAGTTTCACACAGAGCAATACCCTCAGTCTTTTTTAATATTTTTTCTTTTAATTTTGAGACCTGGTATCTCTAAATTTCTGAGTGTCTAGAACTGCACTTGAAGTTGCATTTCCTGCCTTAGCCTCCTTGAGTGCTGAGATTCCAGGCATATGTGTCAGCAATTCCAGTTTACTGTTGAATATTAGATTTCTATATGCAAATATTCTACATATGAGTACTTTCTCAGTGTGTTATTTGCAAATACTTTGTCCCTTTATATCATTACTATGTTTGTTCATCCAATAAAAGATTTTAATTTTGATGAAATCCAGTGTCTTTTTTGTCCTTCACGGACAATGTGTTGTTATGTATATGAACTCTAAATCGAACTGTAGGTCCCAAAATCTTCCTCTAATATTTTATTCAAAAAGTAGTATAGCTTCTGTCTTTGACATTAAATTTTATAACTGGAGGAGGGGCTAAGACAATCCTGATTTCTTAAAAGTTAATATGTCACTATAGGAAACAGAAACAAGAAGAAACAAAGTTCTTTGCAACCACCAGCAGCTCAGCTGGACATGTCCTTCCAGGTCCTGCATGTGCACCTGCAGTGTGTCGCTCTGAGTGACCTAAGTCAGACCAGGCTTCCCCACACACCACGAATAGTCACTCACTTGAAATCCTGAAGATATAAGAGTATGTTTGATAACCACATAGACAGTAGAACAGCTCAGTCTGTTGGAAAAATTGCAATCCTGCCTTTCTTGGAGACAAAAATGGCAACAGGATTCTGGATAGATGTGTTAGGAGTGTTATAATTGAAATACTACATGTACTTAATGCTCAATTCAAAATGAAACATAAAACAACAGGGAACACAGAGTACTACAAAAGTGAACACATTTCTACTATTAAAATATTATCAAGAGGGTATGTTGCTATTGAATTATTAAATTCTTCTATAATACAGTCAGAAAACATGCCTACACCATTGACTGTCATCTAAATATAAACCTGAACATATTATATGAGTCTTAGTTACTTTCACTTCTGAGAAAATATATCTAATGTTAAAAATTAAGGAAGAAAAGGATTATTCAGTTCACAGTCTGTGGAGGCTTCAGTCCATGATTGGTTGGCTCTAAAGCAGTTTGGCATGGCACAGGGACAACACTTTAAGGTGACAGAAGTCAGCAAAAGGAGAGAGAAAGCATCTTTTCCCCCTGTATTTTATATATATATATATATATATATATATATATATATATATATATTCCTCTCTTCTCTCTTTACTTTAGTTCAGTGACCAAGGTAGGACCCCTTCTAGCTCCAGGAAGTGGTTTTACCAAAGGTCACTTCTGGAAGTCAGTTCTTCTAAAAAGCAACAGAATGCCATTAATGAGGCATGATTTTAAAATATAGTAACATTTCAATTTTTTAAAGAATTACAGTAAAAGACATATTGCCATCAATTTCCCTGAAAAATATTTCCATTCACTTTGCACACACTTATTCAATCATTCTTGCCACTTTCTGAAGAAATTCTGGAAGCCCTTCTTCACGAGTGTCTTTAGTTGCCTGGTTGAGTCTTTCTCAAAGTCCTGAAAAAAGTCAAAATGTGTACCTGTTGTGGTCATTCCAACTTTGTGCAGCAGCCAATAGGCACAAGGTCTGAGATTTGGTGAACAAGATAGATAAGGACATATTATAATGGTCCTAAGACCTTGTAATTCTATTGGATGTCACTTGGCCAGTGCATTCACCAAATCCTTGTTTACACTTCTTGGAGGCTCTTCAGAAGGAGGACTTCACAACTGCTTCATAAAATGGTAAGAAGGATGGACCAGATGTATTTCAAGCAAGGGAGGGGATTTTGAGGGTGATTAATGATAATATATCTTTTACTATAATTTTTAATATATAAACATTCATTGCATATTTTCATCATGCCTTGTGTACTGAATTGTTTTGCTACTTCCAGCACAAACTGAGCATTAGGACTTATTCTTTGATACTCAGCAATATTAAGTAAAATCCTCATATGGAACAATGGCTAGACCATCTGAACTCATCAAGGGAAACTTCCCTCTGCCTACTCTCCCCTTTATCCCTCAACATTTCTCCAGCCCATCAGGTGTAACAGTTCTATTGCAAATACAACCTCTCCTATGGGCCAACAACAATACTTCTAGAATGTTATTTTAGCCCTGGATTTTTATTACTTGTTGTGAACATTTAAATACGGAGAAAGACTAGATGTTTCCAACAAGGCCTTAATTTTTTTTTTTTTTTTTTTTTTTTTTTTACTGTATGTGGAATGGCATTGAATAAATTGCATACATGTGCTTTAAAAGATACAATTTGTGTGTGTCATGATAAAAATACTTGGAGCTAGAATCTTTCTTCCTTCCCATGTTTATACACCTAGGCAATAGATACATACATATGTAATACTGACAGGAGCTAACAGTTTAACTTCCTAAGTGACATTTATTTATTTATTTATTTATTTATTTATTTATTTATTTATTTTTGTCTTTTTGGATAGGTTCTCACTATGCAGTTCAGGCTGGCCTTGAGCTCACTTTTGTAGCCCAGACTGATATCAAACTCACATCCATCCTCCTGCCTCAGCCTCCCAAGTGTTGGGATTATAGGCATGCACCACCACACCCAGCCCTAAGTGACTCTATTAACAGCCTTGTGTATGACTTTTACCACACAGGGCAAACGGCACTCAGCCTGTTAGGCCACTAATTGCACACTGCCAACCTTATCTCTTTAATGTCTATAAAGACTCTCTGTCTTCTCTCTCTCTCACACTCTCTCTTGTACTTTGTCTACTATGTACACCACAGTCTTGCAAAAAACACACACAGGTAGGATTTGAATTTCTGGCCTAGAACTCTTTCCTTCTCCACCAACCTAGAGGTGAACAATGTGCAAATTTTCAGAAACCTGTCCTAAGAATTTTAACATAAAATATACAAAATGTGTTAATTTTTAGTTCTACTCTTGTCATACACTGGCAACCTCTTAACAACTAGGAAGAGTAGATGTTGTAAATGCAGACTTCTTTGTACTTTACATGTACTGCACACACTACGAAGCAACACAGAAGGCACAGATATGAGGACTAGCAGTCCCTCTACCTCTCTGAAAGCTCCCTGGCAGGACTTAGCCTGTCCCTGGCCTCCCCAGAAGCACTGCACAAATCCAGTGTATACTACTCCATAGGGGATATGGCTCTTCCCACATCAAGCAATGCTTCAGGTGAGTTTTAACACAAATAATCTTTAAAAATGTTTTATTTTACTGCTTCTGCTTTTTATCATATATCAGGCCCATGAGACTACCTGGAAAGAATAGATAGTTCAAAAGAAGAACTTGACTTTGTCATGATATAGAAATGAACAATAAATACGCACCAAAGAAAAGTACACATAATTCAAAAATGTTTCTCACATACATATGACTGGTCTCACTCAGGATGTCCTCTCTCTTGTGGAGGCCCTCTAACCAGCCACGGAGGAATATCACTCCTTCCTTTCTCTTTGCTGTGATTTCTTTATAACGAAAATGAGCCAGTGAGCATTTACCAAACATGAGTTTCTCACTGTAGTAAATGTCCACACCCTCCTTACATCTAGAATGTACAAATACAGCAAGAGTTTTATTTCAAGAAAAGCTGGGAAGAAAGTTGACCAACCGTTTTTACATATTACATACTCAGGCTATTTACAATAACCAGTAATTCTTTCTGAAAGTTGGTGAGAATTTCCAAACAGCCAAAGTGAAATGCTTTTCTGTCATTTTTCTCACCTGGGATTCTAACTTTCCAGTCTTGGTCCTCTAGGGCTGCACTCACCTTCCTGGTGGAAGCTTCTGTGGCCTTTGATAGTCCTTGTCCAAAGGAGGCAAGATCCTCTCCAACTGGGACTCAGGGAGCCAGATCTGCCCAGCCCCATGGCCTGAGTGGCTGACAGACCTTATATTGGAGGAAGGGCAGGAGAACAGTTGGCAGATATTTCTAGGTGCTGGCTAGACTATGGGGCAGCAAATGCCAGGACTCAGGTCAGCAAGGCAGAGGCCTCAGCCAGTCCCCAAGTCACAGGCAAAGGAGTCATTATTAGTGTATAATCCCACATGTGCTGTATTAGATTTGCTTCTTAGTATTATATATTGTTGAGGAAAAAGGAATAATATTATATTTTAAATTTAGTTATATGATTGCAAATTTTTTCTTTCTTTTTCTTTTTCTCTTTCTTTCTTTCTTTCTTTTTTTTTTGTAACTCTTTAGATCAAATCCAGGTTCTAATGCATGCTGACCAAGTGCCCTACCACTGTGATACATTCATAACACAAATCCAAACTTACTTTTGTGCATTGATATTGTGTCCTGAGTTTGCTGAATTTATTTTAGTAGTTTTAGGATTTCTTTCCAGATCCCTTGGAGTGTCTATGAAGATAGTCTTATCTGCAAATAGGAACTGTTCTCTTTTTCCCTTTTTAGTCTGTGTGTCTCTTATTTCCTTTTTCTGCTTTATGCTGAAATTAGAGGGTGCTGACCATCTTCCTCTTGTTTTTCTTCTGAGGGGAACATTATGTAGTCTGTGTATAATAGGTAGGACATTCCAGAGGAACAGAATTGGAGATACACTCACAAAAAGAAGACTTTCTTTCTCTAGTATCTGCAATTTCTCTATTTTGCAGTTTTTATTGAAGAAACCACTTTGAAGAAATAACCACTTTGCTTGTTTATTCCAGTATTGCTTTTTGAGACCATTGTAAAACTGGAATTTTTCCCCATAATTTCTTTCTTGGTCTTTAGGATAAAACATTAACTATTTTATCTTGATTTTGTATTTGTTACTTCCTAAATTTGTTTATTAAGGACATGTCAATTTCATTAACAATTATGGGAATATGGTTTTTTTTCATATTCAGTGAGTTGTGCCAGCTTGTACTTTTGAAGAAATCAGCCCACTTGAACTTAAGTTGTAAAATTTATATATGTTGGCTTTTTATAGTGTTCTCATTTTATTATTTTGGTAACTAAAAAGAAAGGTGTATTAGCTCGTTCTATATTTGTCATTAGAAATTCATAATTTTTGTTTTTACTCCTAAGTCTTGATAGATTATTTAGTTATCTATTTGCAATTTTTTTTAGTGCAAGTTTGTAGAACATTCTTCTCCTGATAGAAGATGTGTAGTGGTAAAACATGCACATAACACCTCTTAGTTCTTTTTCCCCCTCTTTTTCCTCCCCTCTCTAATCCTCCCTCTGTTTCTTGATCTCCTTCCCATTTGAGAAAGCAGATCTATCTCTTTACTTCATATTTTCTATCCTATTTTGTTTTTTATAGTTTCAGTTTCTCATATGAAAACAGCCACATGGTAGTGAAGATTGTGTGTCTGATTTATTCTCTTAACCTTATGGTCTGAATGTACATCTATTTTCCTACAAATGACTCAGGTTTTTTTTTTTTTTTTTTTTTTGCTTCTGTTACTTTTCTTTCGTTGTTAGAACAAGATATCCAGCAGCCAAAATTAAGAAAAAAAAAGGTTAATTTGGCTCATAGTTTGTGAAGATTTCAGTCCATACTTGGTTGGCTCCAAGGTAGGGTGGTACATGGCAGAAGCAAAACAGCAAGAGCCAAAAGGGAAGAGCAGAAGAGATAGCAGTGAGCTGTCTGCCTTAGGACCAGTGTAGCATTCATACCCATAATCCAAGCATTGGATCATGAGTTAATCACAAACTATAGAAGCCTGCACCATGACTGAAGCTTTGGGGGGGGGGGCACCTAGACACAAACCATAACATATACCTTGCTTACCATTTGTTTTACTCTTGCTTTCTTCTTTTAAATTTATTAATTTCTCATCTTAGTCTCCCTTTTCTTTGTTCATGTTTTGGACAAATATGGACTTCCACCCCTAGATTTTAGAAGGAGCTTAGATTTTTGATTTAAGAGGTTTTTTTCTGTTGTTGTTTGTTTGCTTGTTTGCTTTTGTGGTTTTGGGACCAGGGATTGGACTCAGGACTTTGTGCTTACCAGGCAAGTGCTCATTCCACTGAGTTGTTTACCGGGCTCCAGTTTAAGAGTTATCTTTTCATACATACATAGAAAATAAGAATATATGATCTTCATTTTCATCTGATAATCATCTATGATAATCTGACAGCCCAAATCGTGCTAAGTGACCAAAACTAAAAGCTTTGAATGCACACTATTATCACTTCTATTTAATGTAGTTCTGGAACCATTCATTAGCCAGGATAGGAAAAGAAGTTAAATTATCATTATTTTCAGATTACATAACAATTTACACATAGAAGACTCCCAAAACTCCACAGCACAACTTGCAGGCTTAGTAACCAAGTTCAGTATTATAGCTGGATACAAAAGTAACAGTCAAAAATCATTAACATTACTGTGCCCACATAACAAACTCATTGAGACAAAAATTAGGGAAACAACACCCTTTGTTATAGCATTGAAAAAAAATGGAATACATAGGAACCATTCTAACATGGGAATAAAAGCTCTATACATTGAAAATTACAGTACTCTGTAAAAGGAGATTGTGGAGGATATCAAAAAATGGAGAGATAGCCCTTGATCTTGGATAGGAAGAACCAATATAGTGGAAATGGTCATACTCCCCGAAATTTCTAAAGAGATTTAATACAATCCTAATCAAAATACTGTTATCATACCTATTGGAACTAGAGGTAACATACCTAAAATTCATTTGGAAGCAGAAGAGACATAAAATAGCAAAAACAATCCAAGCCAACAAAGGCGAAGCGCGGGGCAGCACAATCCCTAACTTCAAATTATGCTACAAAACCACTGTGACAAAAACAGCATACTACTAGCAAGAAAAAACAAACAAGCAAAAATAGACTTGAGTATCAATGGAATAGACCAGAAGATATAGACACAAATACACTCAACCACTTTATCTTTGAGAAAAAACCCAAGTGCACTCACTGGAGCAAAGATAACCTCTTTAACAAATGGTGTTTGAAAAATTGGCTTTCCATGTGCCAAAGACCAAAACTAGACCTTTGTGTTTCACCATGAACTGAAATAAAATGGAAATGTGTCAAATATCTAAATGTTAGAACAGAAACACTCAATCTTCTGGAAGAAAGAATAGATAAAACACCTGAAGACATGAGTATGTTCAATGATTTCACAAATAAAGCCCTGATCTTATGGGAAAAACTACACAGTGTTCGACAACTGTGAAGGATATCAGAAAATGAAAATATTTCCTTTACTGAAATATTTTTCATATTCTTTTTGTATTCTGATGATAAACTCATCCACTTTGAAAAGTGAATGATTATTTTTATTTTTATTATTTTATTTTATTTTTCAGTTATACAATTTTCAGTAAGTTCTTTTCATCTTCTCTGTCTTCACTGTCACTTTATTTTATTGAAACATTTTACCTGGCATGGTGCTTTAAAACCTCTGTTGGATATTTCTGTCATTTCCTTCTTTGTGTCTATTAATTTTTTTTCAAATTACTATTTTACTGGTGTTATTATTACAAGTACCTTATTAATGAAACTTAGACATATTGAGCGTTACATTAACACCTCTGTTTTTTATTTAAAATTTCTAGGGTAACAAGTCTCTTTTGATACTGTTTCGTCAGAAGAGTATCTTCCCATTCCTGTCAGTGGGACTACAAATTTAAGTTTCCTCCTGGGCTTGCAGTGACTCCCAGAGGAAGACACTGTCTCCATTATTGCTGGAGAGATTCTGCTGATACAGTGCTGGTTGGGCAGAGGGATAGTGTTTTGTGGTTTCTCCCCACTGAGATCATGATGAGGAGGTCTCATCCCTGATAGAGAAGATGAGTTACTCTGTGCCCACTGCAGCATAATGAGGAACAGGCAGCTCATTACTTATGGGTGCTGGTAGAACCAGACTCTCTCGTGGTCTCCACTTGTATCCTGTGGGATGGGGAGATGTGTTCCTGCCTGATAGTGATGTGTGTTCTGCCTTTCTGATCAAACTCTTCGGGATGACTCAGCCTTATTACAGCCTGGGTTTCCCACCTTACGGTACACTCGAATGTTATGGGTAAGCCAATAAGCTGCACAGTTGGCAGCTGGATGAGGGTCAGCTTAACACCTGGCTGCTGATCATCAAGGGCAAGTCACCTGATCTTGAGGGTGGATCTCAGATTTTCACATGGACTTAAATAGACAGTGTGATTCCTGCTATGCTCAGCGTACCTGAAGTGACATATTTGCATAACATACTTAGCACAGTGTGTAATGATAGTTATTACTACTCCAAGTCTTTATTTAAATGATAGTTCTAATTTTAGCCTTGTACAAAGTGTTTCCACTTCCGTGCTAGTAGAGTAATTAACAGTAGAGGGTTATAGGCAGACTCAAATTTGAAATCGTGTTTTCTTATTTACATTTGGTCAAATTTTATTGGTGGAATTATCTTTATAAATATTTGTGTCTTCATATAGAAACTAAAGTACCAAGAAGGATTATTTAAGGAATACGTATGATTGCAAATAAGGCATTCAATGGACTCTATCACATATTAAATGCTAAAAAATGGCTAGTGGAATGTAATATTATTTTCATCATCATTATGAAGTCTAAGAAATGTTAACTAAATGTATATTATTTATATTAATTACTAAGATATTCATTACTCTATGAAGGTAGAAAACCAGACTATCTCAATACTGCAATAAAGTGAAATAAGTGAGAAATGATTTGATACAGCATTTTGATCTTTTTAAGTGGGTAAAGATAACAATGAATGACTGCACTTATTACTTTATCAAGGTTTTATAACATGTACAGTGTACTACAGGAAACACTGCTAGGATTCCTTTTGGTGGTCAGTTGGGACAACAAGAGTGCTACTAATTTAAGGCATATAACTGAACCCCCACAATAGCTCTGGTTATTTCTTGTACTCGAGCCTCATGTAGCAGCCTCAACAACTAATATAAATCAAGATATGGGAAAATAGCATATGCTGAAGTGGAAAACCCATCTAAAAAGATGTCTTACCAGGTCCTACAGTGCTCTTGTAAGATGCACTTATTTGAGACTGCAATAACTCAGCACTGTTTACCCATAGCAAAGACGCTGAACACGCATGGCTATCACAGTGATTTAGCCTCAACAAAGATTTCTCAAGCCCATTATAGATCCATTAATTCATGTTTATTGAGCACCCACTATGTACAGAGCTAGTTACTTAGGAAATATATTCACAGCACAAACCTCTGCTCTTCACACTGAAAGAATTATGCATGTACTCATTAATTCACTCGTGCATACATCCAAGAGCTCCAATATTTAATTAGCATCTGCTGAGTGGTTGACAGTCTACTTAGGCATGCTATATACAGATAAGGCAAAAGTCATCAGTATTCCCACATTTTGATCAAGGGGAAGCCCCTGGTTTGGAAACACCTCTGTATTTGTGATTTATTTTCCTGGAAATGTGGAGCATTTGGTGGAACAGTCAGCAGGTAATGAAAAGGGTAAGCTGGTGGCCAGGTGGTATCAATGAGGCAACCACCCTCATGCTCAGGGAAAGGTGAAAAGAGGACATAGTGGAATGTGGCCCTTTAATAAAGGAGGTGATATTGACATGGATTACAGAACTGACCTTTGATCCTTAGAGAAAAGTCTCTTGGATAAACACACACATCAGCAGTCTGGTAAACTGGTTTCAGAAAGGTTGTGCAAGAGTTGACAAAGGACATTTGATGTTGCCTGTCACTTGCATTCTGTAGCACAGATAGGTTTCCTTCTCCCCTTTCATCGACTGTCTAAGACTGAATGTGTATGTCTGGGAGTTAATGTGCTATTATGCCGCTGGCTTTGTCTGCCACAGCTAATGGAGTGTAGACATCAGGGTTGTTTGCAACTTTTGTCCTAGCGAAGGAGCTCTGATCAGTAATTTCAGATCTTTGGGATAAACAAAGGACAGAGAGAACTGGCACAGGGGTTGGAAATTGCTCAACCTGTGCCCACTGCCAGCCTGCCACAGCTCAGTGCCCTGGAGGAGTAGGAAAGCTTCAGGAAGACCACAGAGAAAGGAGTGACTGTCTCTGAGTCTGCACGGAAGACTAGATGAAGTCTCCTCTCACAGGCAAAGGGACCTGGAGAGGTCCTGCCGAGGTGACAGGAATTGTAGGGGAGGATGTGCTCTGTGTGACACTCAGCAGGTTGTGACACTTCTTGGTCCTCTCCTTGCTTGGTATAAACTGGTCAGTCTTTTAGACTGATCTTCCTAAAAACAGACCTTCAGATAAAGTTCTGAGTGCAGGTAATTTACCCGTGAAATAATTCTTGGCGGCAGGAACATCAGGGTTGAGACAATGGTTCCATTCAGGGGTGGAGAAAAGCGACCCTGGCTGAGTGCCACAGGGCATGTGTTGATTCTTTAGGAAGCTGGGGTTCAGCCCTGTGAGTCCCTCCAGGAAAGCAGGCAGAGGGAGCACACTTTTGCCTTGCCCCTGAGAGACTGCGTGACCTGCTCCCATTACCTGAGGACCTGTATTTCTTCCCCGCACTCTTTCTGGGGTTGCACCAATGTGCAGACAGAACACTTCCATTGTACTGAAGAGAGGCTCAGGCAGGCAGGAAGCGATGAACACACGCTGGGTGGGAAGTTTTCTATAATATAGAAAGTGATTGCTGAAGCCCAAGGTGGACTCAGGCAGATGGTGAGGAGGTAGGCTGGGGAGTGGGAGGAAACCGCGGGGCACAGGCGCAGAAAGGCCCTTGGAGCAGGCGCCCTCTTGGTAAGACAGGAAGCCAGGCTGTGAGGCACAGCGACTGTACAGCTTTCTGTCAGCGTAGATCCACCTGCTTGTCTTGTAAGGGTCTTAGGCTTCTGTTTCTCTATCTGTTAAATGGAAGCCTCAAGATCTGCTTAGTCTTCCTCAGAGAATCTATAAAAGGCCAGATGAAAAATTCTGCATAGACATCTGAACAGAATTAAACACGCATTGATTTATTTATTCTAGCAATACTATTGATTATCTATCTCATATATGAGATGCTATACTAAACAGTGTATAAGATCTCAAAAGTTGTTCCTTCACTGAGCTTGTCATCTTTGGGAGATACAAACAAACAAGGCAACAACCAACAACAACAGCAACACAAACCAAATTAAGTAAAGTACAGGAAATATTGGGATTGGTAAAATACAGGCCACTTTAAGACTAGAGATAGCAACTGAAGCAGGGGCATATTATCCAGCCTAAGGGAGTTCAAGGAAAGCTTCCTTGAGGGCTGATGTTGCAGTGGAGTTCTGGAGGATGTCAGTGCTACGGGGAACACACAATGCACTGTTCCAGCCATTTCTACATGTTCAATTCTTCATTTTCACACTACTGTGTAACTGTCAGCACCATTCTTCACTGAATTCTTTTCATTTTGTACAGCCGAAATGTCACAGCCATTAGACACTGCCTCTTTATTTCTTCTCCCTTCATCCCCCAGCTATAGTGATTCTTCTGATGTCTACATTTGACAGCTCTAGGTACCTCATGCAAATGGGAAAATGCCTTGCTCTTTTTTGATATGTCAGTAAGTGTTAGGGTTATCTCTCTTAGAAAAATGTTCTCACGATTCAACTGTGACTGGGGCTAGGGAGATAGCTCAGAGGCATAAGCACCTACCTCGCAGGGACAATGTCCTGAGTTCAATTCCCAGCCTTGTATACCAGGCCTGCTGAGAATTTGAGGTCAGCCTGGGGGCTGAGAAAGTGAGCACAAGGCCAGCCTGAACTGCAAAGTGAGACCCTATCTCAAAAAAAAAAAAAAAAAAAAAAAAAAAAAAAAAAAAAAAAAAAAAAAAAAAAAAAAAAAAAAAAAAAAAAAAAAAAAAAAAAAAAAAAAAAAAAAAAAAAAAAAAAAAAAAAAAAAAAAAAAAAAATCAACCATGACCTAAACTGTGCTGATTTGTTACATTTTAAGGAAGAATAGAATTTCCAGTATATGCCTGCATATACCGTGGACACGTGGTTTGCCTGTGTGTCCTGACTAATGAGAACAATGCTGCCAGGATATGGTAGCACAATTCTTAAATTTTTAACCTATTTTCATGTTATATTTGACAAGTTCTACAAAAACACTTCCCGTGTTCATTATTAGGTAATGTACAGAATCTTTTAAGAGACAATGTTCTCTGATTCTGCGGATCTTCATCAGAGCCCTGTCTGCTGTGTTGTCCTAGCCAGTGGGGTGGACTGAGAAAGAGAATGTGGGCTCTGAATCTCAGCTTGAGGTCTAATTCTATTATCTCCAGTTATAGAGAAAGACAATTAAATAAGTAGCACCATTCCTCTATTTTATTTTTTTTTTACTGTATCTATTTGTATTTTTCTATTAAAAAGTAGACAAGTGCCACATTTTTCGCATATGAAGCTAATAAAAACAAAGAAAGAAACAAAGAAGACCACCTTAATGTAGAATGATGATTACTGGGGCTTGGGATGGGTGTCTCTGGTGGGGGGGGTGGATATGCACAGGGAAGTTGGAGCTGGTCAGTATACACTGTATGCACCCGTAGAAATATCGCATCACACATATTGACAAGCACCACTAGCACACATTATTCAAAAATTTAAACTATAAAAAAGTTTCAAGTAGAAATAGAAAAATGGTGATCCTTAATATTCCAGGCTACTACTAGACTATTTGCAAGTCCATGGTCAGCGAGTGAATGGTAGGGTTGAAAATACCCTAAGCCTGGGCTGCTGAGGGCATCCTGACTCCTGGGCTTCCACACCAGGGGAATAGGCTGCCAGATCTAATCTCTACCCCCTTTCTGTTGTTGGGACCTCAACAGGTACCCTTCTCTACGGGTGTTAATGTTAGAGATACTCAGACGTTCAGGTACAGAACTGGGACCCAGCACAAGATTTATGACAGGAGAAAAGTACCCACTGCCCCACCACTATCTAGCAAAGCCCAGAGAGGAGTTTTGGAGGAGTCTGAAAGAGGCAGTCTTATTTCTGGTTTGCTGAGGTTTCGCTCAGCCAAGACTTATGCTCCCCCCATAAAACACAAGTATGTTTCCTAGCTCTCCCCACCATGCCCATCCTATATTCCAATCAAAATACAGCATCATAAGTGGCCTCAGAGGACCAGCCAAATAGCTTAGCAAATTAAGGCATCTGCAAGCAGGCACAGGGGCCAAGAGTTCAATGCTCGGACCTGCAAGCCCTACCCCCACCTCTGGGTGTACTGAGACAGACTGAGACTGTACGTGGTGGCATACACCTGTAATCCCAGTTCTTGGGCGACTGTAAACAGGTGGATCACTATGAGTCTGATCTAGTAGTCATACCCATACCCTGAACACCCTGTAAGCCTTCCCTAAAATACAAAATAATAATAATAATAATAATAATAATAAGAAGAAGAAGAAGAAGAAGAAGAGGAGGAGGAGGAGGAGGAGGAGGAGGAGGAGAGGAAGAAGAAGAAGAAGAAGAAGAAGAAGAAGAAGAAGAAGAAGAAGAAGAAGAAGAAGAAGAAGAAGAAGAAGAAGAAGAAGAAGAAGAAGAAATTTTTTTCGTCTTTTTGAGACAGGGTCTCGCTATGCAGTTGAGGCTGGCCTTGAGCTCACTTTTGTAGCCCAGGCTGGTCTCAAACTTGCATCAATCCTCCTGCCTCAGCCTCCGGAGTGCTGGAATTACAGGCGTAAGGCACTACGCCCAGCTGAAGAAGAAATTTTTTTTAAAAAGTGGCCTTAGGTCTTTTGTGGAATGTGGCCACTTAGATAGCAAAATAGAAAATATGTTACTTCAGAGTACACAGGCATCTTTTACTACCAATGTTGTTACAAAGCTGTGGATGATGAAACTCATTGTAAGTTTACTGACTCTGAGTCTCAAAGGCAAGGAATAAGCAGACACAGATATTGTGCCATTCATACAAAATCACTCTGCTAAGCAGAAACACTTGGCTGCTTCATTGCTCAGACTTTAACATTAAAAAAAAAAATAGAAATCATAATCACAGCTCTCACAGCCAGGAGTGAGCTAACCAGAAACTACAAACAATCATTAGAGAGGGGTCAGTCACAGGTTATGTTCTCTTCAATGTTTCCCTGGCATTTTGTCTCCAAAAGAAACTCTCGCTGACCTGCACATAAAAGCATTTGTCTACTAAGTACTTCCTCTGAGAAAGTGCTCATTAGTGACTCAGCTTGGTGACTTCACGTTTAGACAGCTTTCACTTCCGGAAGTGGAAGTTCTGAAACACTGGTTCAGAGAAGGCACGCACAGCAACCGATTCCCAGAGCTCCTTACAGGAATATATGTGGAGAAAATAATGTCAGGTGTCATCTTCCATAGTCTCCCAGAGACCAATAACCCTCCTGCCAAAGCAGTACAGGGAATTTAGAAGAAGGGGAGGATATTTCAGACTCAAAGAAAGAAAAGAGGAGGAAGAGAAAAAGGTGTTAATTTATCCCTCCTCACTGCATGATTGTAAATGGTACTACTTGAAGCAGCAGATGTGGCTAACTATATAATGAAGGGTTGATTTCTTCCTCAACCCTCTTACATATTTACTGTATGTTTGCATGGATATGTGGGTGAGAAGGGCAAGATCTGTAAATGGAAGAGCAGAGAATACTCAAGTGTCATAGCCTAGGATCAAATCCATCACGGAATCTATTGTGCTGGTAATCAGCAGTTTCACCTGGAGGTAGATACTAAGGTATCATTTCACTAATTTCTCAGATATAGATGTTGAGAATAGTAACATCCACCAAAACACTGAACCCATAGTTAAAATAAATGCATAAAAATAGGAGTAAGTGCTTAAATTTAAAGTGGTTTTACAAGAAAAGAAACATTAGAAACATTGTCACTAATCTCCCTTCAAACACATTTCTCACTGTTCTACATAAAACAATTCTGGAAGTCCTCTTAAATGAACGTCTTTAATTGTACTGTCCTGGCTGAATGGATACACTGAAAGGACTCACAATGTTCACACCTTATGGTCATTTTCCCTTTGGTGAAGAGTCAGAAGTTGAAAGGCTCCAGGTCCAGCTCAAGAACTCGCAGCAGTGTCATTATAGCCTGCCTTTCTTTTGGAGAGCGCTAGAAAGCAGCACTCACTATATTTTGGCAGCACCTCTTAGAAGACACTCCTGTAAAAGGACTTCCAGAAATGCTTCAAAAATTGTTGAGAACGACGGGGTAAGCATGTTCTTTCTGAAGGGGAACATGTTGAGAGAGGTTATAAGAAGTCTATTTTACTGTGTTAATTTTAAAAACTTTATTTCACTTCATAGCAGTATTAAAGGAAGTTAAAGTCATGGTGGCCTGGGCTCCTGGGCTGGCTGATCCAGAAATAGTTCTATTTGATCTTGCTCTAAGACATCTTTTTCACTTCTATGATATGACTCTCATCCTTTAGCTGTACAATCCCAGAACGAGAAAATCATCCAGCAAGCTTTTCTAAGGGTCGTTGCTAGGATAAGATATGATGAGAACATCATCATCATCATCATCATCATCATCATCATCATCATCATCATCATCATCATCATCATCATCATCGTCATCATCATCATCATAATGCTTTCTGGCTCACACATCCCAGACTATCCTCAGGGGGAAACACACAAAGTGAAGAGCAGCTATGACAAGAAGAAGGTCCAGTTTCTGACAGAAAGAGATAGAGGCACAGATGTTGGCCATGTCAGTTCAACATGGTTCTGAAGTCAGTCATTTTTATTCAGCAGTTTATTTTAACATTCATTTGGCAAGAAATATTAAACATTTAACACAGGTTAAACCCTGCACACATAATGATAAAAAAATCAGATCTTATCCTTAATGAAGAAAATGAAATATCCAAGATAAAATAAACTGGAGAAGTTGACAGACAGAAGGTAAATGTGTATTTAAATTGGCTCTCAACATTTCCTTTGCCCTTTCTTTTGAGTCTATTCAATGTATCTACAAGCCCAGCCCTTCTTCAAAGCCATTTAACCTTGATTGACAAGGACTTCCATATGATCTGATATCACAGAAAATTTTTAGTCATCTTCCCTGACCTCATAGAAGTTCAGTGCAAGAAGGCCTGCTTGCTCATTACGAGGATGTTGTGACTTCAGGTGACTTCCACGTTTCTGTTTCCAGTTCTCCTTCCATCATGCTGATCGCTCTTTCCTTTGCTTTCACCAGATCCCCTCCTCTTCGCACTCACATGTGGTAGGAAGTCCCAAGGTTGGAATCCCTTCTCTTCACATATGTGCTTACATTTAGGTATTGTCAGCCATCACTGCGTGTGTGTGTGTGTGTGTGTGTGTGTGTGTGTGTGATTGGGGTTCAAACTCACGACCTTGCTCTTGCCAACCAGGTACTTCTGCCATGGAGCTATCTCCTCAGCCCCTTTCAGCCGTCACTGTCTGTGTTAAACATCTATGGCCTCTCCCAGTTCCCAATGCATTGAGCCCTATGCCTGCACCAAACAACATCAACGCTAATCCTGTTGGTTGAGCTACAAAACAAAATCCTCAACATCACCCTAAATTCTATTCTATTTTCCCCATACCACATTTGCAAGTATTATTTTACCACTAGAAGGCATCTGCTGAGTGCTAGGAATAATTGCAAGTGCTCTATATAAATCATTTAATGTTTGCAAAATACTACAAAACTATGTCTTTTTTAAACCTCTGCTTGACTGAGAAGGTAGTAGAAGTACAAAGGTTGTCATTTTCACATCAGAAGAGATTTCAAATTTGAGGAGCTGGACTCAAAGGATGATGACCTATCTTTATTTTGGGAGATGATGGCAGGGTTGGGAAGTGCTGGGGATTGAACTCTGGACCTTGTCTTTGCTGGACACATATCCTACCTTCAAGCCCACCTGGTCCATAGAGTGATAGTTGTGACCATGGCTCCACACTGCTCTTCTTACTGCAACAGTCTCTTGACTTCATCCCTTCCATTTCTTCCTAGGCCTTTCCAATAATTTTTCAATTAAAATTTTTCAGAAGGCAAGGGATATCCAACACTGGTGAAGCTGTGGAGAGAAAGGAACCCTTGCATATTTCTACTGGAATGTGTATTAATAGTAATGTTATGCACAACAGTTATAGAAGCTCCTCAAAAAGTCGAGTAGCCACCTTATCCAGCAACTTTATTCCTGGATATACACCCATAGGAAACGTAACAAGGATCTCAAAGAAGTGTCTGTGTGTCCATACGTATACTAGCTCAGTCAACATATGAATTCAACCCTGCGTCCATAGATGAATGGTTAAAGAAATTGTGTCTACAAATATACTATGGAATATTATTTGCCCATGAAAAGAGGATGTCCTATCATTAACAGCAGCATGAATAAACCCAGAGGACATTGTGCTAAGTGAAATAAGTGTGGCATAAAAGGCCAAATATTATGTGACCTTACTCATACAGTGAATCTTTTAAGTTGGTGTCCTAGAAGCAGAATGTAGAGCAACTGCTGCCAGTGTCTAGCAGGGCAGGGAGGGGAATTCGGGTTGGGGAGTGGGGAGACAATGATCCAACTTCAAGTTATAAACAGAACAGGTTCTGAGGGTCTAATTTATAGCGTGGGTGTGACAGATGTGGGAACCAACATGATTGCAGTAATCATTACAAAGTCTGTACAATCATCACAGATCATTGATTATTGCTTGAATATATTCAATCTTTCATGTTTAAGTACTTGGTTAAAAATATTTCCTTATATCACTGAGAATCAATCCTTTAAATTCAAAGCCAGCTGGTAACTTTTTTCTCTATCAGTCTATCACTTGAGCGAGAAACAAAGCCTGTTACCATGATTACAAAGGCTCATGATTTAACACAAGTGGCCTTGTTCTCTTTTTAAATTTTTTTTTTTTTGTGTGTGTGTTATAGGTACATGATCTCACTACACAGCTCATAGTGATCTTCCTGTTTTCAGCCTTGCCAGAGCTGGAATTACAGGCACTCACCACCATGCCCAGACTGGGTCACTGGCTCAGTGTGCCTGAGTTGGGGCTAGCGAGGCATGTGATACTGGGGATCGAATCCTGGTCCCTGGGCTTGCCTAAGCAGGTGGTTAATCTGCTGACCTATCTTGCCAACCCTGAAGCCTTATTCTTATAACATTTTCAGGATCTAATAGAACAGTATGAAAAGAAGGCTATGCCTGGAACTGGGGAGATAGCTCAATGGCTTAAGCACTTGCCTGGTGACCACAAGGTCCTGAGTTTGATCCCTGATAACTCAAAGAAAAGAAAAGAAAGAAGAGGTATAATACTGTAATTAATAAAGAAGAAAAGGACTTCCTCAACAGCTTTCTATTGGCATAAGATACAATACAGAGCACTAAAAATATTACTACATCAAATTAAAAGGCTTTGGCACAGCAAAGATGGCAGCAGCAGACTGATACGACAGCTATGGAATGGGAAAAACATTGCTAGCTCCTCTTTTTTTTTTTTTGGTCTTTTTGAGACAGGCTCTCGCTGTACAGTTGAGGCTGGCCTTGAGCTCACTTTTGTAGCCCAGGCTGGTCTCGAACTCGCACTGATCCTCCTGCCTCAGCCTCCTGAGTGCTGGGATTACAGGCATGAGCCACCACGCTCTGCTAGCTCCTCTTATGATAGAATGACTAATATGTAAATTACACAATAACTGCAAAGTTTAACTCACCCCAAACGAAGAACCCATTTAAGAAATGGACAGTAAGGACGTGAAAAAAAAGTTCCTCATTTCTAGCAAGGAAATCAAAGCATATCTAAGATTCCATCTTACTCAAACTGAAATGGTTGTCATAAAAAACATAAGCACAACAAATTCTTATAAAAAGAAATCCTTCTACATTGTTGGTTGGAGTGCAAAACTAATATATTAACTATGGAAATTAGCTTGGAGATTTCTCAAAAAAATTAGAAGTTGTAATTCTGCATAACCCAGTTATACTACTTCTGTAATATCTGTGTAAGAGTTGAAGACAGCATACTCTAATGATATATGCATACGTATGTTGATAGCATTACTATTTACACTAGCTAAGCTCTGGAAACAGCCTAGATGCCCATTAGTGGATGACTGGATAAAACAAATGTGGTGTATATGCACAAT
Organism: Myocastor coypus; assembly: GCA_004027025.1. Taxonomy (NCBI): domain Eukaryota; kingdom Metazoa; phylum Chordata; class Mammalia; order Rodentia; family Myocastoridae; genus Myocastor; species Myocastor coypus. The sequence continues at coordinate 89,812 of PVJA010001889.1, forward strand.
GGAACTTTATTCAGCCCCAAAGAAGGATAAATTTGAGAGATTTGTAAGAAAATTGATGGGCCCTATGTGTTAATTGAAAAAAGCCAGACATAGAAAGTTAAAAATCACATGGTTTCCATCATATAATGAACAATTATCAACAAGTTAGAGCCAATCAAATAAAAATAAATACTTCAATCTTGGGGAAGGAAACAGAAAGGGGATCAAAATGATTACGATATGAGGCATCAGCCAATATGTCCAAATGAACATGAAATTTATGAATTGCAAACATATGTCAATAACACTGAAAAAATCCTTCATTGCATAAGTAAGAAGTTAAATTATATGTAATGTATAGGAAACACATTAAAATTTTAAAAAGAAATAATAGACAAAAATAATCAAAGTTACCAGATGATACAGGAATACTAAGGTGAACAAGTTTAATTTAAAAGTATAGAGGAATATGAATGATAAAGTCAAGGGGCCAGAGAAATATCTCAGTAGTGTAAAGCACCTGCTTAGGCAAAAGCAGGGAAGCACGCAGGGACCACAGTTCGATCTCTGGCACCATATACTATGCCAGCTCTGCCCCAAGGGTGGGCTGAGCTCGCCACACACACACACACACACACACACACACACACACACACACAATAAAGTCATTTACTGAGGCAATTAAAAAGTTCACCAGGCAAATAAAATGACACTAAGTCTATCCACCTCTAGCAGCATAACTTCAAAATGCATAAAACCAGAACAAGATGAAATTATGAAGGAATTGATTGGGTACATGTATAATGGACTCAGCTTGTATCAGAGAAAAGTGAAAAAAGAATAAAAATCACCAAAGCACACAATTATCAAGCTTACCTAGTTCCTCATAGGAAATCCTTTACACAGATTTAAGGTACGCATGTGTATTGGTCAAATTTTTGTTACTGTGACCAAAAGCCCTGGCCGAAGCTGCTCAGAGGAAGAATGGTTTATTTTAGCTCATGGTTTTGAGCCAGGGCTGTTCTCTCTGCCACTTTCAGGCACGTTCAGGGCAGTCACGTCACCGCTGAGGGCTGTGGTAAAGGAGGAGGATGGCCGCTATCTCAGGGCAGTCAGAAGTAAAGAGAGTGAGAGATCTGAAGTGGGAGAAGGGGTTGGGGATGGGGGTGGAAGGATTGGGGTGGGGGTGGTGACCAGGAAGTACAGATCGTCTCCATGATCAAGCCTGTGACCTACAGCCTCCAAAAAGTTCCAGCTTCCTGTTTCGAGTGTCTTCCAATAGTGCCATCAAAATATAATTTATCCATTCAGAAAATAGAGCACTCCTGACTCAAGTGTCTTGGGAAGCACCCTAGACACCCCTAGAAGTATGCCTTGCTGATTGATTTCCTAGGCTTTCTTAATATGATCACAAGCATCTTTTTTAAGGATCAGAGAATACCAATAAAAATCAACAGTATCTAAAGTTAAGCCAGAATTTGATATATGACAGAAATTAAAAGGAAATTTATAAAACACCTTGTATAAAATGGTTAAATTTTATATATGTAGGTATTTTATGAATCAAGAGGAACCAGAGGGCCGAGAGATAGCTTAGTAGAATAACCGCTTGCCTGACAAGCGCAAGGTTCTGAGTTCAATCCCTGGTACTGCAAGAAAAAAGAGGAATCAGAATGACCATTAAGATATGTGGAGAAAAGAAAATCATTAGATTATATCTAGACTTGGAAAATATAGTAAAAACATGAATTGCTGTGACTTGTCTTTAGAAAGAAAAGGATCATTTTGGCTCATGGCTTAGGGGTTTCAGTCCATGGTCAGCTGGATCCATTGCTTCCAGACTGTGGCCTAATTTTGATGTTGTTCAGTGAAGGAATTCTCCACATACATTTAGAATAATTATCAAGATGTGTGTATAGTGTTGCACATAATAGCCAGAAAGGAGTGGCTGTACCTCAGAAGAAGGTGAATGGGGTAGGGATCATTTTAGGGTTTCCTGTACTTCTGTGCTACCTTTGGTCTTCTTAAAAGACATGTGAGAAATGTGAGAGGACAAAAAACCTTCTGTTAAGTCTGACTGATGGAAATATACAAGTATGCTAAGTTCTTTTCTAAAAAATTTAACATTGTCCAGATAGTTACATTTTGAAAATGGATACAAAATATGAATTCTTAATAAATAATAACGAACCAAGAAGTAAGGTCCATGAGTAAAGAACTCTGAAAACTGAAGTCTGTTCCAGTTGTAATGAGGCTGCTAGAGCTTGAGAATTAGAGGTTGCTCTCAACTTTTTCTTTTTTATTGATTTTCTTCCAGATAAACACGAAGTGTGAAAGGAACCAGCAAAGCCCATTCTTCAACAAAATACCAAACATGGGTCATCGCCTAGAGCATCTGTTGCTGTATGCATGGGGTGCCCCGTGGCTGACCAGCCAATCACACTCTGGCATAAAACCATAATAAACATAATTAAACCATGATCATTCTAAAAATGCCTGATACACATTTGTTTGGTATACAATTGATTTACTGGGTATAACAGAAAAAAAGTCTGATGGCCTTGATTTCACTCATTTCAGTAGTAAAATAGATTAGAAAGTGTGCAAACTATGCTTTAAAAAAATCTTCTTTGGAAAATCTTCAGTGTTTGTTTACTTTGTAAACATTTCTCTCTTTGCTCACATACTGAGCTGATATCACTTCTCAGCCATTTTGACTAACCTTGGATGCCCTATGTCCTCGCTTAGAATTCCACAAAGATAAATTTCCATTTTGAGCACAATCCATTGCTTCTGAAATTGTTCCCATAGCTCGCTGCAGAGCTCATCCTGATGACTTTTCCATTTGTTGTCCTCGGAGCATTGTACACTCCCTAAAGCCACACTGCGCAAAATGAGGGCTTCTGCTGCTGCAGCCTCTTCTATCGCTTTGATATCCATCATTATTTGAAATGGAACTGAGTTGTAACACTTAGAGTCCATGTGTATCCCAGTTTGCCTAGAAACAGAATATGTAGACAGGTATGCCAGGTGACCCAGCATTTGTTGAGACTGCTATTATTTTCAGTAAATTGAGTAGAATGCCTTCCAATCTGAGCTCTTAAAATCAGATTTACTTTGGGACCTTTTTGTGCTGAGATCTTTTTTCTTCTAATCACAATCCATGGCATTAACCAATATTCTATTTCATCTAGCTGCTTAGTGCTTGAAGATATTCTGCAATTATGAAAACATTCCTTGATCAATGTTAACGAATTATTCAGCAGGATTTTAGTAATACCCTAAAGTATCTTGATTAATGTCTTATCCAAATAATCTTTCTCAAAGCCAGTATGTATTTCCCGCTGAGAGTCTTGGTGCCTAAATCCTATTTTCCCTTCGGCTCTTGCACTGGCAGCTTTTCCCAAGTCAGTTAGTTCCCACGTCAGTTACTACATGGTGACACCGCCATTATACCTTTTGCCATGACAGCTATGGTATCTGCAAAGATATATTTATTGCATTTAAATGAACTTAAAATGTTCAATTATTTCTGTTATCCGCTCTAACTTCCTGTCTTCTTGTTATTTCTGTTATATATCCATAAGTTCCTCTTCCATCCTTTGGGAATACCAAAAAAAAAAAAAAAATCTCTGTAGAACTATACAATGAAGGAATGTCACATTGATTACACGCCTTTGTTTTGAAATTCTCTCTCTCTCTCTCTCTCTCCCTCATTTCCTTTTCTCCCTCTTATTTACTCCTACACATTGTGAACTCAGAACTTCTTCAATTCCATCTCCTGTACCCTCTTCTCTTTTCCTAAACACTTATCTTGCTTAATGTCCATGCTTGACAATTTTCAACACTTAACAGGATGTGCATTTTACCTTCTGTGAGCTCCTTAAAGCAAGAGGTACATAATAAATCATCAAAATGTACTTATCTATGGGAATTTTGTGCAAAGCTGTTGGGTAATAACTTGGCTACAGACGCTAAGAATGTCACCTGCCCTCAGTGAATTTGGAGTCATGGAGGCCCAAGTTCCAGTGGAGCCTTCGAGGCTATTCCTCGGGCAATCTTAGGCTAGTTTACATCATCTGTGAACTTCTCTTTCCCTGTTGTCTGTAGGTGGATACTTATAGTAGTAAAGAAATACTATGTTTTGTTACTAACCTTCATGTACATGACTAGGTCTTCGTCAAACAAATCATATGTGCTACATTTGTGATACACTGATGAGAAGTTAGAGAGCGGAGTGATGAAGGAGACTTAGTGCCTGGCAAATGAGTTAAAATTCCACGAGAAAATAGAAGCAGACTCATATGATATTTCCCTTAACAATTGAAGGGTTGGATCTTGATTCTAATTAAAGCCAACTTTTTCTTTCACTTGGCAAGTAGTCCAAACTGCTTTACATTCAAAGGCTGTATGGAGATGGATTGAAGTGTAAAAATGAAGATTTGTAGCCTAATTAGCAGGCAACGGCAATAGTACAGGCAGGGATAATGAAGTTTCAAGCTTAGCCCCTTGAGTAGGAGGACAAGGGTTGATATGGAATACTTAAGTGATGGAATCAACAGATGTCAGAAAGAATTAACTGCTGATATGTAATTGGTGTGTAAGAGGAGGTATTATCTTATACCTTCTTTTGCTTGATCATTAAAATTTGTGGCACATAATAAAATGCATATTTTCTCAGTTTAATGATGTAGATTTATTCAACTGTCTATTAATTCACTTATTTTTGCATTCAATAATTACATATTGAAGAACCTTAAGATAAACAATATGCTTGTGTTATATAGAACTGTTTGTGCCATAAAAAGAAACACTTATTTTTCTTCATTGTACATTTTTTAAGTACCAGGATCTGTTAAGTCAGAAAAAAATCCAAGAAGTTGATCCTTGCTATTTTGAGAATTGGCTCATATCCAGTGTTCCCATCTTTCCAGTTTAGTGGCTTACAGGAAGTCCTCTTCTACATGACCTGAGCCATGAAGGGGTAAATTAGTTGTTTTTGGATAAACGTAATTTTTTTACAAAACAACTTGGACAGAATCTCATATACTTTTCCTGGCCATTTTCCTCATGGACAAAAATGATCTACATTTTCTTCTAATTTATTTCTAGACATCTCCCTGATCTTCCTTTAGTTCTATAAAAATATAATTATGCAGGTAATATTTACTTGAACTTTTTAAAAACAATATGCATCATTACTCGAACAAGTCAAATAGGTTATGCTATGCCTGAACAGTAAACACCAACAAAACCTTAGCAGTTGGACACAATGCTTATTTCTTCTTCCTATGAATATGAAGCCACCGAGAGCCACTTTGATTGTTTTGTCCAATCCCTCACTCAAATGGAGAAGCTACAGTTGGTAACTGAAACAGTGTTCGTTTGTTTATTGTTGTCACGTGGATAAGATAAGTAAGACAAACAAGTTATAAAGAAGAAAGGTTTACTTTGGCTCAGAATTTCAGAAGGGGCAACCCCTAGTCAGCTAGCTTTATTATTTTGTGGTTGTGATGATGCTTAACAGCACAAATGGGTCGTGAAGCAAGTTGATCACTTTGCAGGAGACAGTATGCTAAAAAAAGAAAAAAAGAGGTAGAGAACCAAGTTCCTCTATCTTAGGGCAAAATGCGACTGACCTAGCATTTTCCTTCCAGTCCTGCTTGGCAAAGGCTCCACTGCATCCCACCAGCAACACAGGATAGGACCAATCCTTGAATACATGGGGCCTTGATGGCACAACAGACCCATGAAGGTAGAGTGGTGGCAGAGAGGAAGGAGGCAGTGAGTAGAGCAGCAACCTTTTAAGGCTGTCCTGCTACAGTTTTTACTGAGCAACATGGGACACTGGGATGAATTTTAGCTTCAAACACATAGCTGGAGTAGAAAATCCATCTCTATTGTATGGCTAGAAAGAATACCCGAGTATTTGTCGTTAGTCTCAATGACTAATCATGGTTTTTTCTTCATTAACCATGCCGTCCATTATCCTTTCTGGATGGAAATACCATACTCTTAAAATTAAGATTGCTTGGACAATTAAATGCCTATATCTTTTACTCTGAGTAACCAATTTAAAGATAACAGTATGCAATTTTTAAACCATTGTTATTCATTTATTATCTTGTCTTGAAATTTTTCTTCTTTTCTCTTTAAAGTAAAATGTTAAAAGCAAAGAGGACAAATCCAAAGTCTCCCCTGGGATTGGAAGCAAACTCTTAGCTGTGAGACCTTAAAAGATGCAAAGGAAGTTAAACATTTCCAACATTCAATAACCCAGGATAGGCATTACTGCTCCAAAAGGCAAAAGTAAGAGATAGAAAAGAATGGGGCCAAAGAAAGTCCAAAATTTAGCAGAGCAAACATTGAGTCCAATGACTCCATGCCCAGCATCTTGAGCAATCAGAGAAGATGTGAACTGTAAAGGGCTTGGTTGACTTCACCACTACGGCACTTCTGGGGGTTGCCACTCCAGTGGCTTCTCTCTCGGGTTGGACCTGCTTCTTCCTTGTAGTTTTTCCCAGATAATCCATATTCTTAGCTTTTCCAAAATTCTGGGGAAAATCTACTGTACCTTTGGCTTTATACTTACACCTTTACATGTTGTTCTCTCAAGGGCACATTGCCTGGCCTCCAAAGACAACTTCTAATACTTTCTGACTCCACAGCTATGAATTCCACATGCACTGAAAACCAGCACCACTTGGGTGATGCCAAGGCCTATCACCAGCTTGACCAGTAGCCAGGCTTTCTTCTCTCTTGCCTGTGGGGCTCCGGGCCTGCGAACCAATTTCTGAGGAACAACTTCCCTAGGCTACTGCCACTCTGGAACAGTGTTGTGGTGCTCTCTTCTCGAAGTGAAGCCTTTCACACTGGCAACTGTCAGGCTACAAAGGCTGGAGTCCAGCTGATTCTTCTGATATACTCAGGCCATCTTTTCTATTATGTTCTTCTAAATGCTTAGCTTTCCTTTGCCAATCTTTTCAGTTACCAATTTTTCCATTGTTCTATTTTTATCAGCCTCAAATTTAGTGAAGCTTCTTTCTGTCCAAACTCACAACTTTATTTATTTATTTGTTTATTTATTTATATAGTACTTGGTATCAAACTCAAGACCTTGTGCTTGCTAGGCAGGTGCTTAAGCCACTGAGCTATCTCCCTGACACACTCACTGCACTTGGAATCATTCTGTTAGTCTTGTTTCTCTTGATTGTCAACATAAATTTACTCAAAATACCTCCAAAGTTGTCATACCACCGCCTCAACATTAGACTGCCTTGCAATTTCTTCCATAAAATTAGTTGACTACCTTTAGTTTCAGTCTCCGGAAAACCATGTGGACGTGAGTAAAATGCAGGCAAATTTCCTGCCAAACCATTATGCACTTTGTCTAGAGTTTAACAGCTAATATGGTCTTTCTTGCCACCAGAAACCTCCTGGAACTGGTTGTTACTGGCATTTCTGTCTGTTTTCTGGTCTTCCAATCTCTCATCAGAATTTGCCATCAAATACTACATAAGGCATCCCAGCTCTACATTTTCAATGAGCTTCTCCAAATCATCCAAACTCTTCCTCAAGCCATTCCCAAAGCTTCCTGAACTACAAGGTCAGTTATAGTTATTACATTAGCCCCACTCCCACTACTAAATTCTGTTTTAGTTACTCTTCTCTTGTTGCTGAGAAAAAAATGCCTGACACCCAAAGTTAAAAGACCATGGGCTTGCCAGGAGGTAGCAAAGCAGCAAGAAAGGACAAAGACAAACCTCTTTTTGTCCCTTATATTATAATCAGGCTCCTAGGACTAGGGTGGTGCTAAACTAACCTTTGGACTAAATTAGTAATCACCTACCCTTAATCTTGACACTGTAGCATGAATCAGTCACCCACTCTAGATTTATCTACCTCTGAAAAACTCCCACCTGTGAGTACATGAGGCTTTAGAGTACATGTAGACACTAGACATAGCACTCTGTGTTTTCTCAGGCCCAATTTAATCTTCACCAAATCTCAAGTTAAATTTCTTTGACAAGTGGAATCTTTGTATAAATGTTTTTAAATGTGGGTACATGAGAGCTTTAAAAATATTTTTGACTTGAATTTCTATAGGTCTTTTATTTTGAGAGCATAAATCCTACATTGAAATTCAAGGTATATGGATATATTTGCACACACATATTTTTCTTGTCCCTGTCCACTAGCAGTTTCTTGAAATCATGACATTTTCAATAGCAGCCATCACACTTCACCCTAAATTCCAGAGTTTATATACCATTTTCCAATAAAGGAGTTAGGGTCTTGCATGGAAATCATCAGGTATAGAGCTGGTGTTGAAAATGCATGTAGTCATCCCAGCGTACACTTTTAAGCTCCAAAGTTAAAAAACTGATGAAAGACTAATGAGATGTATCAAAGGGGATTTAAAAAAAAAAAAAAAAAAACTTAACAGGAGGTTTTATTCTTTTTTTGGTGCCAAGGACCGAACCCAGGGCTTCCAGCTTGCTAGGCAAGCATTCTACCACTGAGCCAAATCCCCAGCCCCCCCAAAACAACTTAAAATGGTCCCTAAAGAACATAGTTTGGGTAATTTTGGCACAAAAATAAATAATAATTAGCTTTAACTCATAAAATAACAATCTACTGTCCACATTATATGTAGACAATATGATTATACTCAGAAAATCACCATTCAACAACCAGTATACCAGTAATTCTTTTACTTAAAAATCAACAACAGAGTACACCGTGATGACAGACTCTAAGAAGGCAAACAAAGTTAGCATAACCATTAACGAGCAAAAGGGGTCATCGCATGTCTCCTGAGGTGATGCACTGAGAATTCTAGAATCATCTCTGAGGGCTGCCTCCGGAAACAGTCTGTGAAACCATACACACAGAAGCTTCAGGAAATCCCACACTGTATGTTATTTGGCAAGATAAACGGCCATCGCTTCTCAAAGTAAACAAGAACCATGGAAAAGAAGCTCCGGCCAAAAGAATGGTAGCCATGGAGCTGCGTAGCTCTGCAAGACTCTCGGGAGCCTCGACCTCGACCACCACGCTGCCAAGGTAGCTGAGAGAGAGGAGGAGCCCAAGAAGACATCGACAAGGTTGTGGCCTAAACCTGTTCCAGCTAAAGTGGAACCAAAGCCAAAAAGGCAGCGGGAAGAATAAGCCTTCAGACAAAAAGTGCAAGCAAAAGGAAAAAGCAGAGTCAAGGGAAAACAGGCTGAAGTGGCTAACCAAGAAACCAAGGAACATTTACCTGCAGAAAGTGGAGAAACTAAAAGTGAGAAAAAAATAAAAAAAATTAAAGATTAAAAAAACAATAAAACAAACAAACAAGAAAAAGAAAAAAAAGTTGGTGCCAGAGTGATAGCTCCGTGGCAAAGTACCTGACTGGCAAGTGCAAGATGTGAGTTCGAATTCCAGTCCTGAAAAAAAAAAAAGAAAGAAAGAAAGAAAGAAAAAATGTAAAACAAAGAAAGAAAGAACGAAAGAAAGAAAAGAACATAATAATAATAATAATAATAATAATAATAATAATAATAATAATAATGAGGAGAGTGGAGCCTCTGATGAAGCAGAAGACAAAGAAGCTGAGTCTGACTCATCACATACCAGATCTTCTCAGAGCTCCTAGTCTCCTTTCTTGTACAATCCAGAGGAATACTTTTTATCAACTATTTTATAAATGCAAGTTTCCTAATAGCTCTAGAAACATTTTTAAAAAGAAGGGAATCCCACCTCATCGCATTTTGGAATTGCAGTCATGCATTTAATGTGTCTTGGATACTGTAAATGATTTCTATTCCCATGTTTTTAGTAGAATTGTTTCCTAAAGAAAACTGCTTCTTAATTGTTGCCCTATCAGAATCCTGTGTGCTCTGTAACATCTTTGGCAGTGGTAGTCTGGTTTGCCTCATTTTGTTACTGTGCTGTGAAAGATCAAAAATTTGAGTATGTAGGGTATGTGATACAAAATTGTGAATTGGTGGGACTTAAGTAACGTTTTGTCAGCATTTAAAGATACTGGTACTTAATCATCTTACAGAAAATTTGCCTCTAAATTTGAAGCCGGAAGGTCACTGGCATAATTGAAAACAGTGCATGGCTTTTTTTTTTTTTTTTTTTTTTTTTGGTATGTGTGTTAAGAATTGTGTATAAAGTGAATCATGTGTACTAATCCTAAACACAACCAATAAAATCTCAAATGTTGGAGACAAAAAAATATAAAGAACTGTGGAAGACAAAGGAAGAATGAGAAATACATTTTAATTAATACACAATAGAGATCAAATGCAATATGAAGTCAGACTCAGAAAGTTAAATGTCACATTTTCTCTTAAATAATAAATGAAAAATATAAATAACTGAATAAATAATAGAAAAGAACAGTTATTGGAAGCAGGAAGTTAGAGTCTTGGAGATAAGGGGGTGCTCAGAGGACAAGCTATGAGGAAGAGGAGGGTGCGCAACTTGAAAATGATTAAGATATTTGGTATGCATATATAAAACATGCATAATTATTCCATATTGCAAATATATACTAAGAAAGGGAAAAGAGGAGCAGCAGGAGAGGGAGGAAGAAGAAAAGGACAAGCCATAGAAGGAGAGGAAGGAGGAAGAGGAGCAGATCAGCTTAACCCCATTCACCCCAATAAGAAGAACCCTTGTTTATGTCCTAGACAGATACAAAGAAAGAACAGAAAAAAAGAACAAGAGAAGAAAAGAAAAGAAAGAAAAGGAGAGGAAAAGGAAATTTTTAAAAAGAGAAAAGAGAATACTACAACAGCAAAAAATCTAGACTATGTTCTTTTGGTTAGAAAATAGAATGGTAAGCCGGGCATGGTGGCTCACGCCTGTAATTCCAGCACTCGGGAGGCTGAGGCAGGAGGATTGGTGCAAGTTTGAGACTAGCCTGGGCTACAAAAGTGAGCTCAAGGCCAGCCTCAACTGCATAGCGAGACCCTGTCTCAAAAAGACTAAAAAAAAAAGAAAAGAAAATAGAATGGTAGGACTAGGTATGTAGACCATGAGTGCAGGGATTGCATTCTGATTTTATAACAGGACATCTTTGGTTTTGAATTTAAAAAACATACATTAAATGATGCTACATTATCTTTGAAATGTTCTCAAACAGTTCAGGTGATTTTTATGCACATGTAAAGAAAGCAAGAACATGAAAAAATGAATATGTTGTAAGTCCAAGATTATTTTGCAACAAAGATAGGTTATTTAAAATATGCATTCCTGTTAAAGTATCCTTCATTGGGGCGTAGTACACTAGAGTATGGAGGCTATAAAATTCCTGTCCCAAGCAAATTGGGACATAACTGCCTGCTGTCGCCTTCCCCTGAGTGGCAGAGGCTGGGAAACAATGGCCAGCCTTCCATGATACCTTCTCTGTAACACTACAGAACAAAGATGTCATGTTGCATTTGCCAGCTAAAGACAGGGCAACAAATGCCATGTAAGTGGTTCTTAATCTTGGCTCAGTTGTGATGAAAGAGATTTCTAAAACGTCCTAACCCAGGCAAGCCTGCTTGAGAAAATTGAGCCCATCCAAATCCAGGGGCCTATTATAGTTCAGAACTCAAATCTGATTTAAATAATATTTTCCAAACCCAAACCCCTGGGCATGAGACATAATGACATATGAAGCAGTTGAAATTTCTTCCTTCATGAAACTGTAGGACGCCAAGAAAGCTAAGGTTCATGTCGGTGGTCTTTGGGCAACAGACAGTCACATTAAAGAATAGGTCATGGGTGAATGGGAGCTGCTTTTATGGAAAGGCCAGCAACATGATTAATTTTTCCTACATCCAGTGACAAAAAGTTTTACATAAACAGGAAGCAGAGTCCTTCAAGCCTTCTAATTACTGGAGATGTAGACTTGATTGTAAAAAGATGTTCAATGATTAATTTTCCCCTAGGCTGAGAAATGAAAACTATTTTACATTATTTCCCTGAGATTTTTTAATGGCCATTAAGGGATGTTAATATAGGGCTCTGTGTTTATGGAAGCATTCATTTTTAAGCCCTTACTAATAATATTCATTTTCTTTGCCTTGACTATTTCTCAACAACTGAGGTTCACCACCTAAAGAAAGCTGAGAGCTCTATGGGAAGCAGTGAGAGCTGATGCAGTACAACTGTTCCAACACAATTCTTCACTCTGTTGCCTTGCTTTTCCTTTTTTTTTTTTTGACTGGGGATTGAGCTCAGGACCTTACACTTGCCAGGAAGTTGCTAATGCTGCTGAGGCTAAGCTATCTCTTGGGCCCACATAGCTATTCCTTGTGTTTCTGCCATTGATGTGTGCAACTGTGATGCCAGTGCTTTTACTACTTTAGCATTTAGAGAGCACCTGTGTATAAAGTCACTCACCGTTGCAGGGAATGCCCAAAAGAAACAAGATGAAGTGTGAGACCTGCTGTGTGGGTGGGCCTCGGCACCTGATCATCGTGCAATGCACAAAGGAAGGAATGACATACCATTCACTTGTTGCTTCTTAATTTCTAAGTGATGAAAAAGTTCATGGTTAGGATGAGTTTCTAAGATGTCTAAATTTATGGAACACGTATTAAAAGAGGGCAATGTGGGAAAAGCATAGAAGACAGGATATTCGATTGCGCATGGACAAAGGGGTGAAACTTGAGAAGAGGCTGAAAAGAAGTTCAGGCCAGCATGGTGCATCCAGGGAGCAATGGCGAGAGCACTGCTAGGAGCAGTCAATGTCCCTGTGTCCTCCAGGCCCCATAAACTACACTGTTAGGCGTTCAGCACAAAATATTCCCTTCTCTTCTCTTCCTCTGTCTTCCTTTGGATAGACTGTATGCAATGATATTATAGAAAATGATACAAGAAATTTTATATTGCTAATGTGAAGATGTGGGATCATAGCTTACACAACTTAGGGATACACTATCCCAGATCACTAGCGTATTGCATATTCTCTTTATCAGTTCCTTTATAATTTTCCAACTTAAGAATCACATTTTCCTTTCAAAGAGGCTTCTGGAGTTGTAATGGATGGATTTTTATGGAAGATAACAGTCAGTAGATATAAGGTGATTTTATTTAGTCATAAAAAAGAAAAAAAATTCCTCTCTTCTATCTCTTCCAGGTCTTCTCCCTCAAGTAGATAAAGAGTTCAAATATTTCTGGGGGCTTATCCACAGAAGAGAACAGCCAGAGACAAAAGCTTCATGAAAGATAAGATGCATGGATATTTAAAAGTGCTTCTTCCATTTATGTGGGCAACTTTAGAAACCATTCTGGTTTTATAGAAGAGTATGGTGTTGTCACAGAAAAGCAGAACAATTCGCAAAAGGTTATTTTTCCAACAACTGTATGTTGTTAACATTTGTACATGTTTTCAATGCATCCTACACACATGCATTACAAGGAACGGGTATCCGTGTATGCTGCTCTCTGACCGCCTTTACTTCCCCTTCTCTTCTGCTCTCTCTCACCTCTTCCATTACCTTTCCCATCTGCACAAGTCTAGCTCCTGTTCCCTCCCATCTGTCCTTTATTTTGCTCTTTACGTTATTATTCTCTAGGTTTCTCCTGGAGGAGAAATAACCCAATATTTAGCCTCTGTGTCTGATTTATTTACTTCACATTACAGACACAGGGTGCATTCATTTTCCTTCAAATGAATAAATTTATCCTTATTTATGACTGAGTTGTACTCCATTGTGTGTACGCATACATTTTCTTTATTGGTCATCTGTTGATGGGCAGATAGTCTTGTATTTTTAAGTTTTCTCTGGACTATGAGTGAGACTCAGTGCCTAGCATGACTGAGGCCCTAGATTCAATCTCCAGCACTAAGAAAACAAAATTGTGTGCCTGAGAAGAGGTTTCAAAGTCTGCTTTCACTTCAGCTGCTCTTTCCCATGGTGTCTCTGCCCTATGGTTCTGTCCTGGCCATGGGTACTTGTGTGTCCCCCAAGCCTCCCCTTTGGTGCTTGTAGGCTCCATTTCTGCAGACAGGGGTCCTGAGATCGTCCTGGATCCACCACAGCGCCAGAAACTCTCAGAGCTTTCACACTGACACAGAGTCCCAACCTATAAGTCACTACATTTTCTGTGCCAGTATTTGAAGAAATATGAAATATTTTTATGGAGGAAAACAAGAAAAAGAAAAAGATAGGTTGGCGCAGAGGCAAATGCAGGGGCAGGGCTACTTCAAGGGTTCTAAGGGATAGAAAAACATAGAAAGGTGTTTCAGTAATGTATTATTTTGATAAATTTTAATAGTGTGAGTTGAAATGACACTGAGGAGATGTCGGTACACGTGAGCACACATCTCCTTCACTGTCGACGATGGCTTTAACAATCCTGTGATCAGTTTTTGGGTCCCGACTTACTTTCTTTTCTGTCCTGTGTGACAGACACTTTGCCTGCTTAATATATATGTTATAGCCAAGGTTCTTTTGGGAAGAATTTCTTGGACTCCCCCCATACCACTTGGTACCAAACTTACTAGGAGTTTGTTTTAAATATTACAAGTAAAAAATACAACCCTGAAAAATATATGCATATGATTGGTACTTGTCACTCATTTAACATCTTTTGTTTTTTAAATTGTGTTCTTCGGTGTTTTATAAAGTTCAAGGCAACATTAGAATCCAGCAACCACAGAATATGTAGACGGAATTTTGTGTCCTGACTTTGGGGCTAGGCAATGTGGGAAGGATGGGGCAAAGGGAGGGACAATGACTGTGCGCATGTTTGTCTCTCAGCGTGCGGCTCCTGTTCCCTACGGTTGTTACATGTCACTCTTGTTTCCTCACACCACAGGCCTCAGACCCTATTGCATCCCATCTCTCAGGAACTACTTGTTGTGGAGATTACATTACACTGAGATTCAGAGTCCATAAAATACACATAATGGAAAGAGTGGGCAGATGACTAAAATCCTTTGTATATTCTTGGAGCAGCTTCACTTTGGCAGTACCATGACTATTAATCACCCAGATTGGCAGAATGGTCATGGTGTCCTCATAATGCGATGCATGTATAGTTCATGCTGCATTGGTGCTGCAGGTCTGTAAGTTGGTTCCCCTGAAGCTTCTTGCTTGCTTTGTTGCCTACAGAGGCACATGACATTATTTTTATATAAACTTTTAACATGTAAAGCACATTTATACTTAAAGAATTATTGTAAAGGAAGCACAGAGAGTTCCTCCATATTTTCCATTATTATGAACATTTTAAGTTAACGTGAACAGTTTAGTCTGCTGCCATATTTACCACAAGTAATTAACCACTACTGATGCATTATTAATTAAAAGTTAATATTTAATTCCAACTTCTTTTATTTTCCTCTGATGGTTCTTTAACTATCCAGGGTCCCACGAAGGTTGCCAGTGGGCTCCTTAGCTAATAAAATACTCAGCTAAAAATTAGTAACTTTGTCTGTCTAAGATTCTTTTAGTTGTGACAGTTTCTGTAACTTTCTTTGTTTCTATTACTTTGAATGTCTGGGTCAGGTATTTCAGGAAAAGCCCCTCAAGGTTGGCCATGGTATTGCCTACACGGGAGAAAGATCACAGAGGCAAAAATTTTCAATAAATGTATAAAATGGACCAGACAAATAACTCAGTGGATTAAAGCACCTACAAACAGGAGCCAGGGTTTCAGTCCTTGCACCCGCAGTGCCTGCCCTACCCCTTGGGGCTCACTGAGATGGCAATTGAGCTTAGGCAAGGTGCAGCGTGCCTGTAATCCCAGCTCTTGCAAAGTGGTAAACAAGCAGATGACTGAGCCCGATCTAGTAGTGAAACCCCGAACACCTTGTAGACTTTTCTCTAAAATAGATAAATAAATAAATAAATAGATAAATAGATAGATAGATAAATAAATAAATAAATAAATAGATAAATAGATAGATAAATAAATAAATAAATAGATAGATAAATAAATAAATAAATACAAACAATCAGAGGGCGGCCTTCTGACTGACCTTATGGTGCCACAGGACACAATAGCACACAGCTGACTCATACGTATGAACTTTGACACATCAGCTCCACGGTGGCAGCCTTTCTTACCTTTTGCCCTGCAAGATTCACTCCTCTAGCAAATTCCTCACCCTGGCTGTACCCTAGTGCCAGGAAAGAGGTGACCATGTGCACCTCACACAGAAGGTGCGAGAGTCACAGCACGGGGCATTTCAAGCAGTTTATTGATACAATTTAGGTGGAGTGCTGCATGGTCAGTGTACTTACTCAGTTATTTCTTTATATCTGTATGGATATTTACAAAATAATTTTGGCTTTAGTCCACTATTACTTTATTTTCTTACTTTTCCCCCCAAATTATTATAGGTTAGTTATTTAAGGTTATTTTGTTTGGCTCCTGTTCTTGGGGCAGACCCTCAACAATGTATTTCTTTTATTGTTGGATAACTTCTTCATCATTGGCTCTACAAGGTAGTCCAGGCTCCTGCTGTGTATTTCGTGCCTGCATGCACTAGTCTGCTGTTTCTTCAAGGGGCCTTGGCTCCTTTTCCTGACAGTGACGTTAGAAACAGATGTGAGCGGTAAGCGTGCTCATCTTCAGCTTCTTTGGCGTTCGTGGAAACAACGAAAATGAGTTTCATCCGGGATTTCTATGCCAATTTGTTAAAAATGCAAACTCGTTATTACTCTCTAGCCAGAACTGAGCTGTATTTCGTGATCTCAGGCAGTATGAGCACTTTATTAACATCAGTTCCCGGTGGTTCTTGAAATAGTATGGGGGAAATCTAGTACTCGGGCTGCAGCAGAGGGAACAAAAGGGAATCTGAGGTGAGAGAGGACTGGGAAATACAGAAAATACTGTCAAGAGTCACAAACAGACCTTCTTAATTATAAAGTAGAAAAACACTCTGGTTTTCACTAGAAAGGAAAAGAAATGGGATTGCTCTGTATAATAAGATTTAATTTTATAAGTGGCTTTAGATTGCCGATCCCAGGGTCAATTTGATGCCGCGAGGGAGCAAAGGAAATGCATTTTTGCTACCTGTCCACTCACTGCCTGCTCAATACAGCTTCTGGAATTTATTCTTGCATTCAATAAATAATATTTGAATGCTTTTTATTTTGCTATGTATAAATAAAAAGAGTCAGGGTTTTAGTTACCATTTGCACATTATAAGTTACCCTTGGGCTGGGGAGATAGCTCAGTAGAATAAGCGCTTGCCTGGCAAACGCAAGGACCTTAGTTCAATCCCTGGTCCCGCAAGAAAAAAAAAATAAAGTTACCCTAAAGACTGGTTGTGTGAAACAACAGGCGACTCCTATTTCTTGGCATTGTGGGGATCAGGAGTTTGGGAAGGGCTCAGCTGAGGTTGAGGACAGCATTCAGAGTCCACAGGCTGGAGCCCACCTTGATCTTCCTGGGAGTTCCCGTAGGTACTGGGAAAACACGCAGGGCCTTCACCTTCACCTGCTCCATTCTTTTGTCCACTGTCAGAAGCTAGTCAGAGGAAAAAGGCAAGAAAACCTCCACCTTCAGCATCACATGTGATGCAACAGTGGTGAGACTGGAGTCACAACAAAATAACCCATAATAAGCATAGTAAAGCTTAGTGACTAGAGTGGCTATCATCAAGAATATGCAAAACAGCAGTAAGCGCTGGCAAGGATGTGGTGAGAAGTCCTCCTGCACTGCTGGTGGCAAAGCAACTCACTGTAATCGAGAAAGAAATCCTAGGAAGAGTCCTCTGCCAAAAAATTAAAGCTACCGTTTGATCCAGCTATACCACTTCTTGGTATATAACTGAAAGAATTAAAAAGGGTATACTGTAGGATACCTATATTCCCACATTTTTTGTGGCACAATTCACAGCAGCCAGGATTTGAGTCAACCCAAGTACCCAGCAGTAGGACAAATAGTCTAGAAAATGTGGTGTGTATACATGGCTGGGTATTACCCAGCCATAAATAACAAAAATATGCAACCTTCAGAGGGTGGATGGACCTAGGGTCTTTCACGCTGAGGGAAATAAGTAAGACTCAGAAAGACAGACAAGGCAGGAAAATATGGATACAAACGATCAAACTATGTTACGTATCTGTGCACATATGTTATATGTATGTATATATCATATGCAAGCCAAAATTAAGCCCATTACTATTTAATAGGCACTAATACAATGAAAATGAAAAAAATGTAATAGATAACTAAAGATATTTTTAAGTATTAATATTCTTGTAATATCATTTTAGATAAATATAAATATCTAGACTTTATAGACTATATTTTATGTTTATTAATGTCTTAGGATCATCTGTGTTTTTGTTCATTTTTCTGCTAAAATAGATTAAGTTCTATTTTGTTGGGTAAAATTCCCCAACCCTGCTCCATATCAAATGTTCTTTATTCTTTAAGATATCACAGTTTCATTCAGTTTTCCTTTCTTCTGTCAAAAAGTTCGAATGTTTTGTACCATTGTGCAGGGTAAGACTTGCTTATTTCTATGCTTGAATTTCTGCAATTTAAATGAGCTAAACTTTAAAATGTACTTGAAATAGAATAGAACAACTGGAATCCCCAGCCCCAAAAGGGTTGTCTACAAGGCATACACATCTATCACGGCAGCACCATGTGCGTGTGCTTCTAGCTTTCGGCTATTTACCTCTAGTCAGCAAACATCTAATCTGAGATAGTGTTTGTGTAGAAAAGGCCTTTAGTATTTCTATTTTTGTCTTGAAAACATAGTTGAGGCTTTCCCTTTGAAGACAGTTGGAGTTCTAGTCCTTGGTCCTGTTTCGATTGTTAGGTAGCTGGAGGGTGAAGAACTGTGCTGCGTACACCAAGGAGCGTGAAGCAGCGCTCCATTTCAAAGAAGCGTGGGAAAGTCGTCGAGCTGAAGGTTACCAGAGAGCAAGTCTCAGGACTGTCTCTCTGTCCCATTGTACAATTTTTTTTTTTTTTTTTTTGGTTTTTCTTGCTCTCTCTTGGGAAGCAAAGCAATTTAAAAACATTTTCTCCATAACTCATGGAGCACTCACAAGCTCATCACATGAAGTGCAAATGTAGCGCACACATTTTTTTTAATCAAAAAGGATTTCAATAGACACAAATCAAGTTGAAACGGGAAAAATCACTGTTCTTTGAGGAATAGCAGGTTTGATTTTTGTTGGATTGATGTTAATCAGATCTATCGCCTCCTGCTGAAGGAAGACCATTTCTTTTCACATATTTTTAGTGGTTCCAAGGATGTCTTTCTCTGCTCAGGAGTGTGTCTGGATGAAATGGTTCTTACTCTGATATCCAGATGTTCTTTTGCCATTGTTTTCAGGGTACAGATCTCTCTTTCTATGCACTTTACTGTTCTAAGAAGTTATCTAAATATCTGACTGAAGTGTATACTGTTTAAACAGAAAACCTTCTATACACGGTGGAGAAGGGCTCTCTAAGCCCTGAGATCACCTATTGAGTCATAGATGTACTTATAGTTTATAGCGGTAAATGTAACTAGACACCAGGGGTTGCAAATTCCACTTTTATTTCTTTTTTGAAAGTGTATTTTAGTACAGGGTCTACAGGGTCTCACTACACAGATTTGACTCATAGTGATCCTCCTGTTTTCAGCTTCCCAAGTACTGGGATTACAAATGCACACCATCATGCCCAGTCTCATTCCCTGTCTCAGCACTCTCCAGGGGTGGGGTCAGCACAGCAGGCTGGGAATTGAACCCCTGGCTCCTGTGTCTGCCTAGGCAGATGCTTTAGTCCTCTGAGCTATCTGGTGGCCCCCACTTTTCTACAGCTATTGGAAAATAAGCATTCCTGAATGAGTACTGTGAGAAATACTTTTCCAACTATAGTTAGGAATAATCTGTACATAATTCATACATTACCTTAACAAATATATGGAAATTCATAGGACATAGGTAAACATTATTACAACATTACTAGTTACAACATTGCTGTAATTCCTTCTTATTGTGTCTTGTGGAGATACAGATGGGGCTGAAAAACTCAGACATGAACTCTTAAGATTGCAGGAAATGGGAACCACAGAAGAAGAGTTCACAGCGAAGCAAAGGCACAGAACAGGACCGGGGCAAAGACGAGGAAACCGAGGAAGTTTCAGCCATTTTGAAGTCAGATGTGAGAGAGGTAACCCAAAGTGAAGGCACCACTTTCCAGCCAAAAGGAATGCTTGGTTGGGAGATCCAGGACAAGGAGAAATGAATATTAGTGTGTGTGACTCTTTCTTCTGAGTCTAGATCACAGAGGGTAATGGTTCAGTTTGAACACAGATGTGTCTGACTCTACAGCCTGTGATCTTTCTTTCCACTATACCATACTACCCGCTGTTCAAACAAACAGACTTATAAAGAAGGCTCTGAAAATGTGGGTTGTATACACGTTTAGAAATGTATACAACAAATAAATCTTAATTCCATGACTGCTTTTGACACAGAACTCTTTTAGACGTAAAGACTAAAGTAGAAAATAGAGTAGATGTGATTGCTTCCCCTCCCAGGGGTTCCAGTGCTGAGAAGGTGATAGATGCTGTGAAGAAAAAAACTATACAGTGGGATATAAAAATAAGTAAGCCCTGGGCCTGCTGTGCCAGTCCCAACCCCAGGGATGCACTGAGATGGTGAGTGAAATGGGGCATGGTAGAGCAAACCTGTAATCCCAGCTCTTGGGAGGCTGTAAACCAGCGGATCACTGAGTCCAATCTACTAGTGACACCCTGAACACTTTGTAGGCTCTTCCCTAAAATACAAAAATAAGGGCCAGTGACATAATTCAGTGGATTAAGCACTTGCTTAGGGAAGCACAGGGGCCAGGGTTTGGTTCCTGGCCCCACCTGCTGCACTGGCCCCCTCTGGAGCATGCTAAGCCAGCAATGGAGTCTGGGGTGGTGGCACACATCTGTAATCCCAGCGTACGAGCAGGAGGATCACTATGAGTCAGTAATGAGACCCTGTACCAAAAAAAAAAAAAAAAGACAGAAAAAGACAATAAATAAAATAAAATAAAATAAAATACAAAAATAATAATAATGAAAATAAACTCAAGAAGCTGTTACCTGATTTGAGCTCTAATTATGCTGTTACTACTCGAACTGAGGCCATGAGAATATGTATGTTAGTGAGGTGGGCCAGGCTAGAGGAGGAGCATGGCTGTTGAGAAAGTGACTAGGACTTGCTAAGAAGTCAGGCTCCGTCACTAAGCAGGGGCCAGGTTATTCACAGGTATTTAAAAGTCTTCATTTAAGAGTAAGAAGCATTTTAGGGTATTTGTGTGTGTGTGTGTGTGTGTGTGTGTGTAATTTTCATACAAGTTTTGAGCTCATATCCTCCTATCCTTATCAGTGGCCAATGCTACATCATAAAAGAGAATTCGTGTACAGATGTCATGATTATTTTGTCCACTTCACTAAGCCTGCTGAGCACTCTCAGACTCACCTTAATATCAGTATCATAATAACCAGGATTTGACACCAGTCCTAGAATTATTTGCTCTGAGGACACTACTAGAGCAATTGTACAGTGTGAGCCCAGCCATTCCAACATGGTACTGAAGTGGAAAAGCAAGACCACTTTCTGAGAAGTAGAGAGACATTCAGCAGCTTCCATTGTCTTCCAAATACAGCAATCTCAGCCACAAGCAGACATTTCTCATTGGAGGAAATAGTGTCAAGGTTGACCTAGCAAGAATGATACATGCACAAATCTAAACATCTCCTAGTAGTAGAAGAGTCACCAAATCAACTCACACCTGAGTCATTGTTTAGGATTCAAAATGGTGCTGCTTAGTTAAATCATGATACTAAAATCCACTCAGCAGGTAGAGAGGTTGAAAGTATCTTGGGTATACACTGTTTCTGACATGAATACTGACTTCATTTTCCTTCTTGCTTCCTGAGTGGACCTAAATTCTTTCATCCTGACACTCTTATCTGGTAAACACCCATGTTTGTTCACTGTTTTCATTGATGTAAGTTGCTAAGGAAAATCTGCATATTTCAAGGTTCCATCATCCACTATAAATTCTTCAAATACTGTATTTTAGCTGGCTAGCTACTTACCCCCATGCTATAAACTTGTATTTTCAACCACTTACAGGATAGGCATTTGGAAAATTGTCTCCCTAAGTCTGTATGCTTCAGTCTTAACATCTGGAGATAGGTGTCTATGATGACAATTAAACTAAAGGAGTTCATGTGGGTGGAATCTAATCCAAGATGATCGGTATTTGGTCTACTTATGAGTAAATGTTCTATTTGCTGTTTCAACACTGGTGGGGTTTCAGCACTAAGTTAGCACCCTAGGTGTCTTTTGTTGATAAACATTATCCCTTTACAAGAAGTTCTCAGCAGGTTGTCCTCTTGGGCTAGTGTGTCTTGATTAAGGGCAATATTGCACTCTCCCCCTTCCCAAAATCAGCTAAAATTATAAATATGTATTTGGCCAACAGTGATCCCATATGTACTTTAAATTAATGATGGAAGATGAGTCATGTTTTATTAAACTTCTTGTACAGATTGAGCTAACTTTCAAATTAATTTTAATTTCAAATAAATTTCCTTTGAGAAGTCCTACAGCATAGAACTACAGACCATAGATGTAGACTTCCTGAATTCAAGTACCGAGACAATACCTGCTGAGCTGGTTGATGCAGAGGAAACTGGCTTCCAATTTCTGAATATTATATAACAGCATCGATTACTGCAGGCTACTGTGAGGATTAACTGGAGTGAGTTACAGACATAGTAAAATGATCATTTTTCACAATGAATAATAGCTAAAGCTTGGAGGAAGCCTATGTGTTTATTAACAGGTGAATGCATAGAGAACATGTATTTACATAGAATGGAGTGCTGGTCTGATGAGAAGGATAAACTTGGGTCAGTTGTATGAAAATAGATGCACCTTGAAACTACAAGTTTAAGTGAAATAAATTAGATTCACAAAGTTAAGTTTCACATGGTTTCTCCTATATGAGAAATCTAAACTATAATGAGCAAAATGGAGAATGGATGGTTGCGGGGTAGGGAGATGGATCTTCTCAAATGGAGTGAAACCAAGAAATGAAGGACTAAGAGGAGGAAGGGGTAATCCCAGCACTTGGGAGGCTGAGACAAGAGAATTGGTATGAGTTCAAGACCAGTCTGCGCTACAAAGGTGAGCTCAAGGCCAGACTGAACTGCATAGCAAGACCCTGTCTCAAAAAGACAAAATAAATAAATTTAAAAAATAAATAAATTAAAGAGGAAGGGAGGGCCAGGAGATAAAATGGGAATTGGCATACATTCTATACCTGTGCTGGCTCCATACAAGGACTGCAAACATCATATTCTCCAAACATGCACCAAAGAGTTTCTGAGCACAAGGTGCTTGTATCAATACTTGTTATAATATAAATGGAGATTTTTATCCTTCTAAAATGAACAAATAATGAATAGAGTTCTATTTCGTCTGTTCTCTCAGCTTAGACATAGCAGCAGATGTTACTTCTGCCCCTTACAGTTCTTTTGACTCTTACCTACCACCAACCCTTAAGTGGAATCCCACTAAGTGGAGGTGGCAAGGCACAGAAGAACGGTTGAGTTTAGTGCTGATTGCAACGCATGGGGAAGAGAGGGAAGACGGCTCAGAAGGTTGGACTTGGGTTAAGGTTTTGTGTATAAAATGGGATAATTAAAAAATGAAGCCCATGCTAAAAATGAAGCCCAAATTAATGTCTGGGATAGATGAAAATTGTCATCCAGAGGATGTTCCCTCAACTTAGGAAACATGAAATATTTCACAGGTTCACATGAAAGATCCCCAGAGTCCTGAACAAATGGATATTTCTATCAGACAGAGGAACTCAGTGGATTGCCCTTTCTCTCCTTTCCTGTCTCCAAATTTTGTGAGGACTTTGTATAAAATTAAACTCTGTCTGTCTGTCTGTCTGTCTGTCTGTCTGTCTCTCTCCTCACACTCTCTTTTATCACAGGGTCTGGCTATGCAGTCCTGTTTCAGCCTCCCTAGTGCTGGGATGCAGTCAAGTGCCACTATACCCAGTTCAGGGGCCAGCACAGTGTGCTCAGTTTCTGGGGCAGCGTGGCATGTGGTACCAGGGTTGGAACTTGGGACTTTGCTCTTGGCAGGCAGATACTTGGGCCCCCAAGCTACCTCACTAGCCTTCACACCCAGTGCATTTCCAAGGGCTGATCATAGCTTATGTTGTCAATCGAAGGCTCAGGCTCCTTCCTCTACACAGCCTTAAAAGTCTCTTTCTTTCATAGAGGCAGATCTCAGTGTCCTTAGAGAGACAGTGACCCAAAATTTTTCAAGCTCATGAAAGAAAGGATGTTGTATTGTTCCTTTGAGAACTCCTCAGGAGTTAAATCTGTATCTGAGATAACTCAGAAGTAGAAGCAGCTAGCATTGAGGTTATAACTCAAGACTTCGTTTGAAAGTTAAAACTAAAATCCCAGTCATAACTCAAGTTGTACAATCAAGCTGGCTGTAACTTGAGGGCTTACTGTGAATTCATTCTTTTGTCTTCTTCTGTAGTTCCCAGCCCCACTTGTTCACCCAGTGGTTAATTTCCTTATCTCTAGAGTGAGAAACCCAGACTCCACGTCATGTAAAATGCTGTCTTCATATGTACTATATCTTAGTCTCATAATCAACTTCTAAAAAGAAAAGATTTATTTTAGTGCTGGAGGCTTCACTCCCCAAATCTATGGGTGGGGCTCTGTATCCGGGTAGGGAGCATGTAGAGAGACAAAGCATCACTGGTCACTTCCTAGACAGGAAGTGAAAGAAGTAGGTACAGGGGCATAGTGCCTTCAAGGACACACCCAGCATCTTTGCTAGAACTCCTGTCCCAGGGCTTCAGCTTCTCCCAACAGCACCATGCTGGAGACAGACTCAAGATTCAAACCACAGGTGAGTGTTAGCACACACTTGACATTGTCAGGAGTTAAGAAAAGGATAGTGGAAAAAGGTAAACTAAGAATGTTGAGACCACATCATGAAAGATTTTGAAAACCATGCAAAGGGAGAATGTGCTCCTCAAATAATTCTACAAAAATCTTTAAGGTGTTGAGATTATTTGAATATATTTTTTTATTTGATGGCAAAATGGAGTTTTTCCTAACAATATATGGTTATATCAAGATAAAAACTAATCTACATGAATATTGCAATCTATTCCATAATATCTCATTAACAATCGTGCCATAGAAAAACTTCCAGAAATTTCAAATTGTAGGAAAACATTGCATTTAGGTAGTGTTTAAGCAGTTATATATTTATAGCTGAAAAATCCTCAGGGCAGAATCCTCTAAGTAAAAACATCAATCTTAGGCTATAGTACAACCTTTTTTTTTTACTTATGTCTTGATGTCAAGCATTTCCATCTTTCATAATTTACAAGTTGAGATATAATGAAATATTTGAATATTTGTTTCTTCCTATTGGTATAAGTTTTGTGCTGCCAGCAACCTTAAACAAAACATACTAGTAAGGGTTGAAACTCCAGGTATGATTCGAGATGCCAAGGTTAATTTGCCATCCCTGATATCTGAGTAGTAGCCTATCTTGTAAGGCAATATTGGAAAAGTTCTTTTTTGTGTGTGCAACCAGGGATTGAACTCATGCCCTTGTGCTTGCCAGGCGAGTGCTTATTCTACTGAGCTCTCTCCCCAGCCAACATTGGAAAAGTTCTGACTTAAGTAGGGACCGTAAAATCTTTTGTGACACCAAATATTTCTTTTTATTGTCAAGAATCTGTCAAGGTTAATTAAGGTTTGCAAAATCCCTTGTTTAAGCATGACTTTCTTTTTGAAGAATGGACTCAAGAAGGTGATGGTGAGGCTAGAGCCCGAGTCAGTGTTTGCTCCATTTGAAATCATAGAAACTTGCAGAGGAGTGATATGGAAGGAGAAGTCTGCTTGCGCAAACTTGCGCCTATGACCAAAACTCCTTGTAGTGGCTGAAAAACATTTATTCGTCTTCAGTAAAAAGATAGTCAAAAGCTAGGAATTCACCACTTAATGAAACTGGTCTTTCCATAATTACACCACATTATTGAGGTTGACTTAATGGGGATTTTCAACACATCTTTCCATCTACACTGTTTAGTACAGTCTGTTGTGCATACTTTCATTTTCAGAGCCAAAACTCACCTGCAGGAATTCTCTATCATTTGATCGCATCTACTTAGATAAACACAAAATAATTTTTTCTCAAATGCCTTTCATGTGTTTAACAGTGATTCCCAAGCCCTCTTAAGGCCAGTTTGTAGTAAGGGCAGGAAGTGCCAAGAGGAGAGCTGACCTACTGGCAAAAAATACTCTGGGAAAGAGTGAAAGAGAATATATATGATGATGTCTTGAATTCTGAATAAAAAGAAACCATCCTAATAACTTCGATGATTACCCTGGCAGAGGAGTTAAGAAAATCACAGTGGGTATACATCCTGTCATAAAGATGGGAACATAGTGGCACATATTTAACTAAAAATTTATTTATGCTCTACAGAGTGTGAGAAGCTGTTAACAGAAGCATGTTGATAGGATATGTTGAGAAATTAGAAACATATATGTGTGTCCAATTTTATTTATTTATTTTTTGTTTCTTTTTAAAATTTTTTTTCCTTTTTTATTGTTTAAATTTAACATGAGTTATATTACATATTTTCATCATCAGATCAGTTTAGATTAATACATATAGGTATATAAGCTTGATCAAACAATTAAACATTAACTCTTCTAAATCAACATTATTATTATTTTTTTTTCTTTTCCCCTTTCTTTTCTTTGAAAGTTGACATATTGCATATTGTCCTCACAATCGTTCTACAGAGTACAGTGTGTGGGCATGACCCACCTCCCTATTGATGTTGCTTA